>NDGN011456358.1:0-10618 GCA_002564285.1 Tympanoctomys barrerae
GGAAGGAAGGAAGGAAGGAAGGAAGGAAGGAAGGAAGGAAGGAAGGAAGGAAAGAAAAGAAAAAAGAAAGCATGAGGTTGTAAGTTTGATTTCTAGTATAAAGGAAACCTTAAGCCCTGTCTACATTACATCACAAAATCCTACCTCAGAAAACCAAAGCCAAAACAAGCAAACAAGAAAACACAAGGGTCATCCCTGGTTTTGTCATCCACATGATAGTACTGAATTTTTCTTCCTTCTCCTGGACCTCTTAACTCACCATCAATTTGCCAAGTATTCATCATGCATTTTCTTAGTGCCAAAATACTGCAAGGTAGTCACTTTGCTTGCTGTACCTTGCTTTTCTGTGGATTTTCATGAAGACAAAAATGAAAGAGCTTTGCAAACTTCAGCTCTGTATTAGCAAAAAAAAATTTGTTTGCAGTGACTGCACTGATTAAGCACAAATAATTTTTCTCTAACAATGGTGTAAAGTTTTTAAAGATCATATAATTAACAAATTTCTGTACATGATTCTTTCTAAACTTTAAAAAATTTCTATGACCCTTCTTTGTCACTAATCTAACATTGTTCTTTGTTAAAAAGGGGGCTGAATAGTAAATTTCTCAAGTTCAAACTAGAATTACTTATCTTGGCCATCTACATCTTAGCTTTTCTCTGAGAATACGTCATTGCTAATAAGTGCCTTATTTGCACTAAAGTTTCTACTAATTCCATTCAATAATACACAAATTATTCTCCTTCAGTACTCACTACCCATTCTTTATAGTTCTTTTATCTTGAAATCAAAGCAATGGAAGGTGATGAATACATTTAAAACCTATTTAGAGGAGTTTCATTGTGCGTGCATGCATGTGTGTGCGTGCGCCTGTGTGTGTGAACAGGCCCATGTCTTCAGGAGCTAGCTTACACTAGGAAAGCCAGTTTCCACTGTATTTTTGACCAAGCATTGCTCTGTCCATGTAACATTAGACACACGCTTTTTGCTCATTTTAACTAATATTACCTTGACTCCATCCCTCTGCTGGTGACGTATCTCTGGGTAGTTCTGAGGCACATGGCGCCACACCTGGATCATGCTACCCTCACCTTGCCCATAGGCATGGCCCCTGGATACGCAGAACAGAGTCTAGGCTGTATGCGTAACCACAAGGCAATATGACTCTGAGGCTGCGCTCAGACAAAACTCACGGTGATCATCTACCAACCGTGGGAATTTACAGTTGAGATCCAGAATGCACGGGGAAGTATCATCACTTATCCTAAGAATAAACTGCAAACATAGATTTTTATATGTTAGAACGAGGCAGAGAGCTCAGTGACCACCATGACAGCAGTATACTATATTAGGTAAAATCAGCCCAGGCCCTTCCTTGGAAGGTATTTCCTGATGTGGAACGTGCGGGATCCTGCTGTAGCCTGTGGTGTAATAGGCCCTAAGCCTGAACCGTTTTTCATTTACTTTTCAGTGTGACTGGCAATAAATATATACAGTTGCTTGTCCATTGTTAATTTTTGCAGCAGACGTAACTGCTGGTTTTCCTGGGCTTCTGCAAAACCTCAGACTTTGGTGGAAATATTTGTTTTACTTACATCATCATCTATCTGTGTAACTTCTACTGTATGAGTTATCTGACATGCTTCAATTTTTCTTGGAACTCTGGCATCTTAGCTAAATCAAATTCCTAGTGCTAGTACAGTGAAACAACTTCTGGGTAGAAAATGTCCCTATTTCTGAGATTCCTCAAGAAAAGGCTCTAAAAGGCTACAATGTTTCATAAAGTAAAGGATTACTGTGAATTCCATTTATTTCAGTTCAGTACTATGCTTTTATTAGCATTACTCAAATTTCTGGCAATTTTGTTTTGACTGATACTGAATAGTTCTCTATGTCTGCGATTGCTAAGTTGATCTATCCACTTCAGCAAGCATATCGTAATAGGTAGATTACAACACGCATTGAAAACACGATGCACTCAGTCAGTGTTTTTTGACTAAAACCTAAATAATGACTTTGTTTCCTTCAACATAATCCAACTTAACAAGGTAAAGATGAAAATAAATCTTCACTTATGATTTATTGTTCTGCAATTTGATATTGCAGTGAATACTATGAAACTTCTGCACTCTCTCAAGACTATATATATATATATATATATATATATATATATATCCAAGGCCCAAGGAAGGTTTCTGTAAGAAATGTTCTATCTCTTCCTTCACTCAGTCCTACACAGAGAACCTGAATTTACAAGACCTTCAACCTAAGTAATTCTGAATTGTAGAAAGCACAGTGGAAAGAACTCGACTTAGCAGAGCAGCCAATAGTGACCTCATTAGGTTTATTAAAACTCATCATTTTCAATACAAAGTTTGTAAGCTGGCATGGGATTTACTCTCAGACTCTCCGGTAGAGAGACTGTGGGCGTCATCAGGTGAAGTAAGTTGGCTGGTGTTGCCCAAATAGAGAGATGCCCCATCGGGGAGACACTTTAGCTTTAGCCATCTAACAGAGTTGAGTGCTTATAATTCTTGTATAAAATAGGAGGAGCTCATTTTGTAATTTTTTCATAATAAAAGCAAAAACACACAAGAGAAATGTTCATGACATATTGCAGGTACCATTTGAATATAGAACACTATTTTCATAAATTAAAATTATACTGAAATTCTATGCATCCATGCTTATCTTTGCATATATTTGGGAGTAAGGAAATATATATATAACAGATATTAACATGGAATATCATATAGTGAGACAAAAAGAAAAAGATTATCAGAAGTGTGAAAATAATGGATTTTTAAAAACTGTTCTTCTGTGGTGGTCTAGTGTTTTCATCAAGTAGAGAGTATGAGGTATGAGGCTTGGAATCTTGGAAAAGGCATTTTAGATTTGAAGAAAATAGAATAATGTCTTTAATTTAAAACTAGGCTATTGAAAACTATTCTAAATTAAAAGAAATTCTTTGTAATATTATAGCAGCTAGTGTTTGTACTTCCGGAAGGGTGACTCCGGGACTGCTGTGGAATGCAGTGTAAACGAGGCAATGATTTCAAAGGGCTGTGGTGAGCACAAACAAAATTGAATTATAATTGATGACAGAATTTTTTGAATACTTTCCGCCAGAAATGCCTATATTGCCTATGACTAATAAGCCATTTATTTTTCCTGGCTTCCCAAACTTCTCTTAAAGCAATAGTACGGAGCATGTTGTACTTGTAAACATTCAGAAACTCCCAACAATTTCCAAGAGAAAATTCAACTCATTCAAAGGGAACATGGGCTTGCTGATCTCCCTGTCTTTCCTTTTACAGAAAAAGTGCAAGGACAGTGCACTGCGTTCCCCAACACGTTTTCATCCTGCTTTCATTTGCTTCGTTCTCCACCTCCCTTCCCTGGTCTCCTTCAGCCTCTGTGAAGTCTCCAGTTTCTCTGCATCTAGGTCATTCTGTATTTGCCGCTTCATGCTAACTAAGAAGTTTCCCTTTTCTCAACAACTTCATTCCGCCTTCAAGGTGTGACGCTTGCTCTGCATCACATTTTACTCCTCTGCACGCTCGCCTGGATTGACTGCCTTCCTAACACATCATCAAATACCTCAGGGCTTTTCTTTCTCGTGGCATTCATGCCAGTAAATTCAGCCAGCTTCAGCTTTATTGAAATATAATTGACATACAATAAGCAACACATTATAAAGTGTATAATTTAATGAGCCTTGACATATGCGCACACCCATGAAACCATCTCCACAAATCAAGATAATGAACTTCTGCATCGCTAACAAAGTTCCTCTATGTCCCTTCGAACTTCCCTCTATCTCACTCCACTCTCCCTTAGGTCCTTAGTTACTGTGATGTGTTTTACACCATAATGTAATGTTTTAGCTTGTCTAGACTTTCATATAAATGAAAGCATTCAGTATATACTTTTTAATTTCTGTTTTTTATATAGTACAATTATTTTTAAGGTTCATTGTCACTGAGTATCTTAATAATTCACACACTGTTCTTTGTACACGTGCACCAGAATTTTGTCTCCTCACTGTTGGTGGACATCTCTGTTTCCAGTTTTCAGCTACTGGGAGTGAAGCTGCTATGCAGGTGTGTGCGCGTTCCTGTGACTATACGCCCCGACGTCTCTGCACGTGACCAGAGCTCTGGGTTAGCTCCCTAGGACTGAAGCCGACTGGAGGACTTCAGACAATGGAAACCAAGTCTCCTGTCGATCTGGAGCTGGAAGTCCAAACTCACAGCCTCGTCAGGACCATGCAGTCTCCAAAGGCCCTCAGAAATAGTCCGTCCTTGCTTTTTCTGGGGTTGTGGCCTTCAGACCCTCCGTGCACGTGGATGTAGGACTCTAATCTCTGCCCCTGTCTCTCTACAGCCACCTCCCTGTATGTCTTTGTCTCTGTGTCCGCACCATCCACTTCTTAATGGTACCACTGAGCTTGTCCAAAAGAAATATTCTTAGGACAAAACTCATTGTTCTTTTTGGCTATGTAGCTCTGTATGCACATGTTCAGAATAATCAATGTTTTTAAAAACCAACTAGTGCAATACTTATAAAAAGTGGCAGATGAAATAGAAATTAAGGACAGATCACTGGAATTTTCTGTTATACTTTCTATACCTTCATCATGTAAAGATGATCAATGTCATGAATGTTTGCAATTATTAATTGGCATACTCACAATGAAAGGATAATTTGAACAAAATATAAGGTAGAAATTGCACATTTAGGGCCGGGGAGATAGCTTGGTGGTCTAAGGGCCTGCCTAACGAGAACAGTGATCCCGGTTTGATCCCCAGAACCACCTGCCATACCAGCCACCTAAACCGGGCATGTTGGCTCATGCCTGTAATCCCAGCGCTGGGGAGGGTGAGACAGGAGGATCACAACTGAGTCTGAGCTACATAGGGAGACTGGGGACCAAATAAATAAATTAATTTAATTAAAAGAAAGAAGAAATTGCAAACTTAAAATAGTATTAAATGACTTTTAAATGTAACATGAAATTTAACTCTAAATTAGGTAAATATTTTAAAATAATTTTTCATTTTTTAAAAACCAGTGACAACAGAAATGGGATTTGCTATTTGATTAAGAAAAAAAATTCATTTAATACTCTAAATCCAAAAATCTTACATCCAGAGTAGACATTTACTTGAAAGTTTGTTGCCTTATATTTTTATAAAATGACCGTGTTTGAATTTAAAACATGTTCAATAAATAACTTCAAATGATGGGATGGGTGTGCTAGGAACAGGGAAAATGTCTTGAGGATGTTTAATGGCAATGTAACTTTTACTGCAATAAATTTTAATGATGCAAACATTCATTTACATGAATGAATTTACACGAATGAATACACATTTTAATCTCCCCTTGTGTAGATGGGGAGAAAGCCTGCAAGCTAACACAGAAGACTGAAGGAAACCAGGGATTAGGGCCGAAGGCAGTTGTTTTCACACCCACCTGAGCCGAAGGGAAAAGACAAAAGCAATTGCCCAGAAGCAAGTTTTCAGAAAGCAGCCCGCAGCCTCCGGCAGTGCCGGCCTGGCCGCAGAAGAGCAGCAGCTGCTGTTAGAGACCCAGCGGGACCGTCAGGGAGTGCAGCCTTCCACTGACCTAACCTGGTTAAAACTCCAGGGCTGAGCGCCGGGAAGGGGACGCAGAGCCTCGGTCAGTGCCCGGCATGCTGAGCTGGGCAAGGCCCGAGGGCAGGGCGAGGCCAGGCGGCCTCGCGCACGCGCGTCCCCCGACCTCCTGCATGCTCGCCAGCGAGGCCCCCGAGAATGGCCCGTCGCGCGCGTGGGGACCGTCGCGAGGTGCCCTGAGCACAGCTGGAGCGTCCCGGCTGCGCGCTCGGCTGCCTGCGGCAGCCAGCTTCCAAGGAACATCTGAGCTTGCTAACCTTACGCTTTAGGGCCCCAAACCTGTTTCAAAACCTCGCCCAAGCCATCTGGCCTTACTTGCCCACTAACTGTTGTGCTAACCCGACGCGGGTACAGCGGGGTCTGAGTCTGCAGTCCCGGCTCCACACCCGCACGTGCCGCAGGCGCGCTGTGTCCAGCCCTGGAGCGGCGCGCAGGGGTCGCAGCGGCACGGCCAGCGGCGGCCAGGCAGAGTCCTGAGTTCAACTCCTGGTGCACAACAAGCACAGCACAACCAAGCCAGTAATTTTCTCAGTTTTAAAGTCTCTGGTGAAATGTTTTATTAGAGAGATACCAAATTAGTTTTCTCATAAAATAGATAACTGGCTAAAACATGATAATATCTTGAATTTTAAACAGATTTATTTTTTAAATTTAAGGGTAAATTATTTCATTCTCTGGTTTATTACACAAAGTTAGTGAAACATAGTTTATTAAATTGCATAAAGTCCATAATAAGAATTTAAACGCTTAGAACAACTTAAGAGGTAAGTATAAATATTTTAAAAATACACTTGAAGAATCAAAGAAAAATATTTTTATTACAGGTATTTAATAAACATTTTATAAGTTAATAAAATGTGCTTTGCTTAAGTGTATAAAGTTTTACAGTTCAAACAGAAATCAGCCGTCCTGTCCTGTTAGTTATGAAGAAGGACGCGCAGAAATGACGTTCAAGCACACGCACAGACAGGAGTTTGCTTCCAGGCGCTGCAACAAAATCAGGATCGCACTTTCCAGAGTCCCGCAGCCCGCCGTGGTGGCGTGCGCCTGTACCCCAGCGCTTGGGAGGCTGAGAACTGGAGGATCACTGGGCATCCGATCTGTGGGGGAAGACTCTGTAGGCCCTGTACTAAAATATATAAAAATAAATAAATAAAAATAAAAAACAAAAAGTCCCACAATTTATTTGAGAGTCCAGTGTACTAAACAATGCATGAAGTATTAAATTATGTCTAAAAATCAATGCATATATCTTAATGAAGTATAATTTATTTTTAAAAAACTGCTACCAACGTCCTGGGCCTTGAGTGAGGCCCCCCCTGTGGTGACTGCGGCACCTTCACCAGGAGTGGATTTTCCCTCAAGAAAACAGTTTCTTGGCTCATCCATAAGAAGCAAGCGCTCATCCCTGAACCTTTCCCAGGTGATTAAAGCACCCGGGTCCTCTTCAGGCGACCTCCAGTTCGGGCTCTCTTGCTGTCTCTCCCATATCCGCACTTCTGTCCTCTGCCGCAATCTCAACTGCATCCCTGCGGTCTGGGGCCAACTTCTTCCCAACCACTATTTCTGTTAGTATCTTCACTTCTCCCTATAAGTTACAAATATTTGCAATGATATCTAGACTGGAAAATCCTTCACTAGAGGATTTTCAATAGTCTGTACAAATACATCATGGGAATCACTATTTTTTGTAGTTAGTCTTATGAGCAATACTTCATAAATAAGAATGTGAAAATCAAAATCACATCCTGATTGTGGCCTTTACATGGATATCAAATTAGCAGACACTAATCTCACCATGCTTCTGTATGGCTCCCAAGGATGGCCAGGGGTATTGCCAATCACCACGAATATTTGTAAAGCAACATCTTTTTAGAGCAGGAGGTCTCAACATTGGACCTGAAGTATTCAGTAAACCATCTTGCAAACAGATGGGTTATCATGCAGGCTTTCTCTTCCATTTGCAGAGCATTGGCAGAGCAGATTTAGTATAATTCTCGAAAGCTTTTGCATAGTAAATAAGCACTGGCTTTAACTTAAAGTTGCCAGATGTGTCAGCCTCTCAGTAGAGGGTTACCCTGTCCGTAGGAGCTTGATGGCCAGGTGTCGAAGTCTTCTGTCCAGCTGTGACCGCCCTAGAGGGCACAGGCTTCTGACACAGGCACTGACACCTGCGCCGAAAGTCTACCACGTAACGCGCTGTGTTGCATCAGCTGCTGCTGCAGCTAGGCCTGCTGCGGCGCCTGCCTTGGCACTTGCTGCTCCGGCTCGCCCCTGTACTCCATGGAGTCGACTTCTTCACTTGAAGCTCATGCGTGAGCCTGCACTGGCTTCATACTTTGCTTTTGCAGCTTCCTCCTGTCTCAGCCTTCCCACAGCTTAAGAGTTGTGGTTTTACTCTGTGTAGATTAAGCTTTGGTTTAAGCATATGGTGTAGCTTGTTCGATCTGTCCAAATTACAAAAATTTGGTCCACATACCAGAAAGTTTGCTTCCTTTTTCTTATCATCCAGGTGTTCACTGGAGTAGCACCATTAATTTTCTCAAACTTTTTCTTCAGATTTACAATTTGATTCTTTAACCGAAGAAGTTCAGCTTTTGGCCTACCTTGACTTTCGATATTCCTTCCTTACTAAGTTATAGATTTTCAGTATGATATAAAATGATGAGTGTGTAAATATTTGAATATTTATAGGTCATTGTTTGATGATTAATTGGCTCAATTTGAATATTGTTATGTTCCGAGGAATAGGAAGACACAAAGAGAGGTAGAGTTGGAGAAATCGCTCCTCAGTAGAACAATCAACACACAAACAACCTTGACTGATTTTTTTTTTCATCTTAAGGTTTATAAACCAATAAAACTGTGATAAAAGTGGCATCCAAAATTACTGTCCACAGATCACTGTACTGGATACAATAATTATTAAAAAGTTGGAAACATTGTAGGAATCACCAAAATGTGACACAGAGACACCAAGGGAACGAATGACATGGCACCAGTCTGTGTTTCTTGGAGGAAAAAATTAAATGCAAGAGATGCAAGTAGCTAAGAATTGGTACGACTGGCTCCCAGTGGCCACCCAGAGCCAGAAGCGGGAAAGTGCAAAGCTGTGCCCCGGAGAGCAGAAGGGCCCCGTCCGAGGCCTGGAGCTCTCTGTAGTGTCCTGTGCAGGTCAGTCTGCATCAGGAGGCCGGGGGTCGGGAGCGGAGGCTGAGCTTCTGCACCAGAAGGCAGAACCAATGCGAAGGGGGAGGTGAAGACCGGCGCTCCTCCGAGAAGCAGCGCTGCGGCGGCGGCTCCATTTCCCCTCCATTCTGCGCAGCAGGCAGGCCTGCCCAGGGCGGGTCTTCCGTCTCAGTCAGTTCCTCAGCCACACGCAGAGGCATGCTGCGCTGATGAGGTTGGGGGTTTCATTCTTAAATTGACACAATCCATTAATTATCACAGTTGAACAAAAATGATGCTGACAAACTTACTGGATGCAGGGATTTTCTGTGAAGGGCACCAGCAGAGAGCAATAAAATGATGTACAACTTGTGCTTTTCTGAAAACAGTATGTCTGCATACCTGGACGGGAAAAGAGCTAAGATTTTAGAAATTACCGTTACACGCTTTCAGGCAGCACTCCTCCAGCAAGAGCATTTGCAGACGAAAGTTTAGCTAGAAGCTGGAGGGAATTGCCCTCATAACTGAAGTAGGAGAGTCCATCACCTGTCTCCTTGCGATGAATAATTATTGCCTTGGAATATCCTGAGTGCCAGCGAGGAGCCCAGCCACGTGTGTGGGGAGGGGCGTGCACACGTGCAGAAGGCTCTGGCCCCTGTGGAGGAGATTCTGTCCTGGGACCTGGAGCTTGCTATTATCTTAGGAGGGGTGAGTTCCAGCGCAGTGTACGGTGTGGGCTGGATGGTGGGGAGACTTGAAGGCAAGTGGAAAGCAAGCAAATGCTAAAACTCTGTTCTTTGACAATTGTAATGGTTAAGGCTCAAAGCAATTATCTTTCATGCGGGGTCTCAGCAAAGGAGACCTAACACCGGGTGCGCCCTTCCTCAGAGCATGAGCAGCTGCCTTGAAAAGGGCCCTGCTTCATGGTTGAACTGATCTCTAGACTTGTTTTCCGTTTGGCCAAATGTAGGGCTGCAGCCCGGTGACCTTTCTGTTGCTTATGGCCTTGCCCCAGAACCACCGTAAGCTGACACCAGGGTGTGGCTCACGAGCCAGCAAACCTTTAATCCTAAGGAGACCCTGTCAGAAGGCCGGCCGTTGGCGCATGGGCCGAAGGGAGCACACCCGACTTCCCCGTCTTTGACCATGTCAGCAGGCCATTAAAGAAGAGGACAACTTCAACAAGCCACGGCAACAAAGGCCAGAGTGTCCACAAGCACTCTGTACTATGAGAGAAAGTTTGCGTTTGCTGCCATGTAGGGTGTAGGAAGATCCAAAATCAGACAGTGCGCAGGTGACTCTGGCCGTCCCACTGAAAACAAAAACACCGCTAGCTGCATTTCAAACATATGCACTGAATTTCTGATTTTACTTCTTAGTTTAAACCCTTTAACTTTTAATAATTTCCTTTTAATGAATTCAGTACTTCTCCGTTTTCCATCACAGTTTTTTCCTTTGAAGTGAATTCATGTTTTAGTAAACTACTTGTGCTTGTATTTATAAAAATAACAAAAAAGGGGAAATAATTCCGGTGTGGGCACTTTTTATGTTGTACACATTCAATAATTATTTTTCTGGGCTTTGAAAAGCTGCACACAGTGAACACACTGAGGAGCTGAGCTACTGCTGACGCAACCTGAAGCACTCGGCGCTTCAGCCTTGGGCAAGTTGTGCAGCTTGGTCTGGCCCTTGATTTCTCCTGTGTAACATAAGGAAATGTATAGTTTCTTTGTTTTGTTTTTGCTTGTTGTTCTAAGGCAGAGTTTCACTCTGTATTTAAACCTTCATTTGA
>NDGN011456362.1:0-15124 GCA_002564285.1 Tympanoctomys barrerae
AAGGGGATCAGAAACCGGGCTGCAGGGAGCAGGCCTGGACTGGATGCCATGTCCCCAGGACCCTCGAGCAAGTGCAAGGTAGAGGAAGGCAGATGCTCAGAAATTCTTGCTCAGCTGAGATCAGGGCTGGGTCATGCTTGATCTTCCCAAGGGAAAGCATTAGGAACTATGGACATCATAAAACCTTCAGGAACTATGGAATTAACTTTCAGATATCAACTACTCATTCCCAGTGGACAGGTGCAGATTTCTAAATAGGAAAACTGAGGCCCCCCTGAGATCAAATAACTAACAGATACACACACGTCTTTCACCTCTCTCTGTGTCACCACCTAGCATCATTTCTCCATGCACAGCAGGGAAACAATTCCCATGAACAGCTTGAGATAGGCAACTTGAGTTTGCCTGGAGCTACGACACAGTGGCAGGGTGGCTCCGTCAGAACCAGCGTGCTACCCACCTCTTGTCAGGGTGGGTAGATGGTTGGGAAACCTCCCAGGAAACCAGAGGCCCTGAAGATGACTCAGTAGGTGGTTCCGACTCAGATATCTGAGTCAGAACCAAGCCCATGGCCCAGCCCTGCACCATAGCTCCCTGGTGCTGCTGGGATGGTCTGGGCCTGGCTGGCATGTGACGCTGAGGACCTCTGGTGTCCACTCACCTGGAGGGGACAAAGGCTCTTTCTGAGAAGTGACTGCCATGGAGTGTGGACCAGGGAGAAAGGCTGTGAATTCACTCTGGAGCCTGTGTCTCCTGCCTGCCAATTCTGGACCATTCGGAAGGCTTTCTCTACCAAGAAGCCTGCTGTTTGGAAACTCCACCCTCTTGCTTACCCAGGACCTCCTGAGGGGCCCTAGAAGTGTCATGAGCTTGAAGCTAGGCAATGCTTGATTCTAGTGTCACTTCCCAGGGTGCTGACCCTGAGCAAGGCCACCCCTCCAATTCCAGCATCTAATACTGTGGTGATTGCATCGTGCCAGTGCCCTAAACTCTCCACAGCCTCCCATAGATCACGTGACTGCTGTGATCCGCATTCCAGGCAAACAGGCGATCTCCCTTCTGCCTCAGGGCACTGTGAATGTCCCTTCCCTGTCCCTGCTGCTTCCCTTCACTGGAGACAGGCTTTCTCTACTTCTTGAACTTCTGCTCAGTCTTTCAGGCCTACATAAATTCTCTCTCTTCCCAGCAGCTTCTGCGGCGCATCTGTCGCCAAGTGCCTCTGATCCCTTGCTTGTACCTTCCGGCAACCTCAGAACAGTCCGTCCTGGATCGCCAGCATTTGTGTGAACAGCTGCTGTAGCCGCCTGGGGGGCGTGGTCCTCAAAGGAAGGGCCAGGGCTTGGGGAAATGCCTTGTTTTCTTTCCCATCATGCCTAGGTATACAAATTTTACTGATGGACAAATGAGTGAATGCAGCAGAACTAGACGGATGCTCTGGAATTACCTACAGCTGTGGAGTTTCATCACAGAGGAGGCTGCTCATCAATAATAAAAACCAGCCCAACCACAGGCTTCTCATACGGGACAGGGCAGAGGCATTAGTATGATCCATATGTGGGCTGTGGGACATCTTTGGGTGTGTGCAGGCAGATTCCCCCAAACCAGACGCAGCATCTGGTCTGAAAGGGCCCATCGAGACCGGGCCCCCCTCATTTTTCAATGTGATGAGAGTGTGGTGGAGTCTGCCAGCTGACAGGAGTTCTGGGAAGGGACACCTACTTAGCGCAGCGCCGGCTCCAGCTCCAGGCCACCTGCACCCACAGGAGCGGGGCGCAGCGGCCGCTTGGTAGCGGGCCAGGCAGAGGCTTGTGATTCGGTTGTGCTATGCCCAACAGGCGGCCGAGTGCTCTGCCAGCAAAGCCCCTGCCTGCCCGCATGTGGCCGCTGGCCTGGGGAGGCCACATGGGTGCGGGGACAGGAAGAAGGTGCTGCCGGGAGCTCATTTCCAAGGGCTGAGCTAGCAGAGTTTGAGAACTGGCAAAGATCAGAGTCCCTTAGAGGCCTTTGTTCAAATGCAGATTGCTGGGCCACCACCCTGGAAAATCTAATTAGCAGCTCTGGGATGGGGACTAAGAATCTGTACTTCCCTCAGCACTCAGGAGGCTGAGGCAGGAGGATCACTGCGAGCTCAAGACCAGCCTAGGCTACAAAGTGAGCTCAAGGGCAGCCTGAACTACTTAGCAAGACTTAGGCTCAAACACACACACACACACACACATACACACACACACACACACACACAATCTGCATTTCCAGTGAATCCCTGGACTATGCCAACATTCTCACCCAGGGATCATACTTTTGAGAACCGCAGCACCAGGTGACTCCGAGACAGGCAAATGAAAGCCCTCAGAAGTTGGACGAGGCATATGTGGCCGTCTTCCTGCCCACAGGCTCTGTTCCAATACGGTCTGTCCACTCCTCAGCCACAGAGGCCACGCCCGTGTCCTTGGCCCCCTCTGCCTGTTCCTTGCTACAAAATAAAATTCACGCTCCACAGCCAAGCTTACACGGACTAACCCTTAGCCGTGTGCCAGGCCTTGTGCTGAGTCTTGTACCCATTGTTATCTCACTTAATCCACATCATTCCTTGCAGGAGGTATGACTATTTCCCCCATTTTAGAGTAACGAATCCCACGGGGAGCCCTCAGAAGTATTTTATGAATGAATGAATGAACGAGCCAATGAATGAGATGAATGAGTGAGTGAATGACTGAATGGCGAAGGAGTGAGTGAACCCAAGTGAACGCGGGGAGGCTCCCACTCATTCACACTGTGTACCGCAGAGGGCCGTTTCTAGGCGGAAGAAGCCGCCACAAGGTGAAGGGATGGCAGGCCGAGCTGGGGCGTGCTCCTGCGCTACTCCAAATGACTCGCTGGTCTCCCATTGGCCGGGTGGTCTGGCTACTGCAGACGTCCCCCCACGGGAAGGAAAGCCAGAACTAATCCCTCACAAAGGGTGATTTAGTAACAGCCAGGCGGTGGAGGGTGGCGGAGAGGAGCGGAGTGATCACGCACACGCCAAGGAAAAGGAGTCGGTGGGGCTCACGTGGCTCGCGTGGCCACCCAGGCCCCGTTGCAGCCTCAGGTTTCTTAACTTTTCATTATAAAAACAGAACACGGGTATGACTGTCCTGATCAGCGCCACTGAAGACGCGGCCCGTCTTCTGCAGACATGCCTTGGCGGAGGCAGCGCGGGAGCCTGCCCGGCAGCAGAAGCCAGGCCGCGTCTGAGAGTCTCTAAGTGCACAGCCCTCTCCGACTCTAACTTGATTATGTTTCCCAACTTTTGCTCAACCAGCCTTGAGGCCCAAACAGAGAAACACAGCACACATACAGTTACTCACACAGATAAATAAAACATCAGACGCTACTGCGCAGCCGTGTTGCCCACTGCTTTGCGGGGCGGACGTCACCTGCTCGATGCCGCACACAGGACCAGCACAGCACAACCCTAGGGGACAGGCGGGCAGTCACTCCCAAGGGGTGTGTCCTCCCTGGAGCCACTCAGCGCTGCTGCTTCTGGGGAACACTGTTGCCTGGTATGGGTGGGAGAGAATCATTGCACAGTGATTTGGACCCCAGGCCCCCGGGACTGGGCAAAGTGGGGCTATCACGGCGGCATCTGTCACCAATGGAAGCTTCTGGATCGTTTCTAAGGGTTCCCCATGCAACTGGCCCCAGCCTCCAAATCCACATGGAGATGCTGGCCTTGGTGGAGTCCCTACACAGCAGTCAGTAGGCTCCAGCGGAAAACCAGCCATGCCAGTCCTCAGCTGGCTGGTGACGCTGAGGACAGCTTCCGGGTACACCGAGGACCCGTTCCGGAGCAGCCCAGGTCCCCCGCTCCTTGTGGCTTTCCTGCCAGCTGCACACATGCACCTCTGTCTTCACCAGACCCAAGGAGGCGCCTCGCATCCCCATCTCAGCTTGGCTCCCTGCCAGGGACCCTCAGAGCATCTGCGGTTAGAGGCTACATGGGGTCTGTTTCCAGAAATTGCCTGGAGAGGGCGTCCTCACACCCGTCAGGCCTCTAGCCTCTCCCCGACCTCTCTCCTCTCTGCCCCCTATAGGTTCGGAAGGGAGGCAGTCACTTCAGCACTTATGCTGTCATCATTACAAGCAGCAGCACCTCAGAGGCAGACCACGGCAGCTCTAGGAGGCCCCCAGACCACAGGTGTGCACCCAGGGCTGCTGTGCCTTGGACGGGCACGGCCCCTGACCAGGCAGCCCAAGAACGGACGATCACAGATTTCCTGAGACGCAGCGCGACCACTTGGTCAGAGTCTCAAGCGTGTTGCTGCCTAGGTGCCGTGGACAAAGAACCTGTGACTGCCCTGTGCTGCCCAGTCTCCTGGGCGCAACCTCCAGTTCATCACACTCTCCCCCACACAACAGGGTCTGGCGACACCCACAGGACACCAGGCGCAGCTGGGAGCATTATGAACCGGAACACCTGGGCTCAGTCACATTGCTGTAGCCAATGTGACTACATGTGTGACCTTGAGCCAGCCACTCTGACCATCTGGGACATCACCAGCCAGGTGGGGAAGACACTGTCTGCGGGCGACAAGCTGCACGCTTCAGAGGCTCACCAGAAGGCCAGTGAAGACCCCATATGTGAATGTGAGCACCAGCGTAGGAGAGCCTAGCTAACACTTCTGGATTTCTGACCACGTGCCAGGATCCCCAGGGGGACACTACTACTTCCATTTACAGGAAGCAGGAAGATGAAGCTTTGAGAGGGAGAATGAAGTGGCAAAGCAGGATTTCACCCCGGCATTTTCTAGCTTGTACATTGGAGACAGGGCCGACAGTGCCCCCACAGGGACGGAATTGGTTCTCTGAGGCAAAAGCAGCTGACTATTCTCATGGACAAAGCACAGATACGCACATACTACTCAAATATACATTAAAATGTCACTGGAAGGGTGATTCTGAAAAATATTTATACGTTGGCTTTGGAGCCAATGAACGATATAGAGTTGAGTTCACCACAACATCCCTCTCGCAGCTAACGATGGGGACCATCACGGCCATTCCACAAGTCTGCTCCAAGCCCAGTCTGCACGCAGGGCTCAGGTGCGGCACCCAGGCATGGCCAGGGTGGACGGAGGCCAAGTGCAGAGGGTCAGACTCTTTATGATAGATTCCCTCCCATGGCTGTGTCCTCTCTCTGCCAATCCACAGAGAGGCGGTGGGTCCTCAGTGCTCCCTGCCCTCTACCCTGGGTCCAGCTGTGCCAGTTAGAGATGGGCAAAACTCAGGACCATCTCAGGCTAATATTTTTGATAAGATATTGGGAAAAATAAAGATGGTAGCTGGTACATGTGGAACATCAATACCTAGATGAGTAATTAATACAAATGAGCACACGTTACTGAGAAGATGAGACCCATAGCTAAATTCCACCCACCAGACAAGCAGTGGCTAGCTCTGCTTGCCTCGCAGGACGCTTCCAGAAACAGGGAGAAGCCCAGCCCCGGGGAAGGGCTTGGCCAAACTTCTCTGCTCAGGACGCTGTGAAAACGTGCTTCGCTTTCATTTGCTGTTTCCTGCTGTCTCTGTCTCTGTGCTCTCTGGCCACTGCCCTGGGCAGCTCAGTGCATGAAGCACACCTTTACTTCCCTCTTCTCCCACCGGGAAGCAAATGCAGCTGGCGCTCTAACACGGAGCTATGGCTCTGTCCTTTTTACCTGTTGAGACTGTCAGCAGATTGCAAGTTCAAGGTCGGGCTGGGCAACATGGGCCAGCCTTCTCCCAACGCGGTAGCCCTGGGTGTCTGCTGTAAGAGGCCCAACCGCTGTAGCTGGCCTTTCCCCCCAATTCCCTGCTCCAATAAAGCAGGGTGGGAGGGACACACAGCCACAGAGGTTTGTTGTGTGCAGACTGCTCACGAGGTGGCTCCCTGGGGAGTGTGGCAGGGACGTCACTGCGCGTGCTCCCTGGTGCTGCGAGGCCAGGCTGGTCCCGAGGTGGCCGCAGCCATCCATCCACTTGCCAGGGCGGTCCTAAGTGTCCACTTACCACAACATGACCTGCGGCCATCGTCTATTATACCTCTTGTTGGCGGGAGCTTTGCCAGGAGGCTGTGTCGTCCATCCATCACCGCCCCCCCGCCCCAGCCTTTTGTTCCTGGCTCATTATGGTGAATTATATTGGGGACAGCACATTTTTCAGGAGAGTTGCCCCTGTTCAGTCTCAGTGCTAACTCCTAGGACAGGGACTACAGCTTTCTCTCCCTTGGCATTGCCAAAGGCTGAAACTGGAGTGCATGCACATTTCCCACAAGAACAGAGAGGAAAAAGAAGCTACTCCACTCCCTATAAGGACCAGATACTGCAAGCTGTGGCACTCTGTCGTGTCCCCGAAGGCCCGCTGTGGAGGTATAAGTGACAGTACAGCACACTACATAGGTCATCAAGTCCACCTTGGGCCTTGGTCTCGCCTTCAGGGTGAGTAGGCCCCTCCCAGAGGCGCAGGGTGAGAGTGGGGGCCGACTTCTCCACCGCACCAGCATTTGGCGGAACTGTTTATAATAGAGACAGCAAACTGCCTAAGACTGCAGCAATTTAGAGCCCGAGTCAAGGGACTAGGAGCCAGAAAAATTCAGAGATCAAAACCTGATGCTTTCGATGGTTCTTGATTGTCCGAAACCGGAAGCCATCCCAATGACCTTCATCTGGTAAGTGGATGAACAGATTCTCTCTGAAGCCATAGTATGGAATACTCCCCAACAAGAAAAAGAGGTCGAATAACTTATGTGCAATGATACAAACGAACCTTAACACCATTATGCTAACAGCAAAAAAAAAATGAATGCAAAAGGCCTTATGTCTCGTGTGACGTCACGGACAGCAGCTTCCAGAGAACAGATGAGACGCAGCCACAGTCAGCAGATCTGTGGTTGCCAGAGGCCAGGGGATGGGAGGAAGGACCTGAGCGCAAAGAGGCCCCGGGGAGCTTTTGGGGGTGAGGAAACTGTTCTATATATTGACTCTGGAGGTGGTGATGTGATTGTACACAATTGCCCAAATCCATCAAACTGTAGGCTTGCAATTCATAGATTTTATTGCATGTAAATAAAACTTTAATACATGGAAACAGGGCAAGCGGCAAAAAAATGTCTTGACTAGGGGGATGGCCCTGCCTTTTCCTCCTCGGCGACGGAAGCCTACAAGGGAGAAATAAGGTTGCCTCGGAAAATAAGTTGTCCTCATAAAGTGGGTAATTCAGCCTTGTGAGTCTGAACTCGCAGGGGCCAAACAGTGTGTGATCTTCCCAGTACGGTGGTGACAAGGAACTCTGCCACCAACAGCTCTACTTTCTATTTTATTCAAGCTCTAAGTCCCCAATAATGGCACAACTGCAGGGAAGCGGTTTCTGCCTCCCTGAACTTTGGTTCTTATAATAGATGGGTTGGATCAACTGGATCCAAAGCTTTGAAATGACACTGTCGTGCCACTTTTAGTTCTATGTTCTCTGATGAGATGGTGTCTTATGATTCCCTTTGGGTCTTGCAGCCCCCAGCCCACATCCTGCTGGTCCCAAGAGTAGCCTTCACTCTGCTGGAGTGCAGGGGTGTGAAGTGCTCGAGGGAGGTGGCAGATTCCGGGCTGACTAGGGGCCCTCAGGGGGTCATTCGAGGTGGACTTCTCTATGGGACACAGAAACAGGGTTCTAGCACACTCCCCCTCAGGACGCTTTCTGAAGATCTCCAGTGACTTGCCTACTTTATTTTTAGCTCTCCGGTGAGTGTTCACTCGGTATGCTAAGAAAACCTTCAGACTTTCAGATGGGGAATTTTTGATCTTCCTCTTCTATGCAGTCGTGAGTCATCGTACATATTAGCGTCAGCAGCGAAAGCCCTCCCTCTCCCACCACCAACACGGCTTTTTCTCACATCTTCAAAGATCCTGGAGCTAAGGCACAGTTTTAAATATTCACCTTTGAAAAGATAAGACATGTGAACTAGATACCAGTGACGGGCACAGCCTTCAGGACCACGGAATGGTTTTGAAAAGCAGAGCTCTTACAAAGGCAGTTACTGATCTTTGGGTCCCCCACCTGTAGGACTGGCAGGCGAGTGTCCTATGCAGAGAACCTGCTAGGCCTTTAAGCAAACCTTGTCTTTCTAAAGAGCTGAGCAAACACTTAATCTGCAACATCTTGGGAAGACTCTTTTCTACACTTTGAAGGTATGAAGTTCTTTTTTATGTGATAGATCTAAATGAAAACTAAAGTATCAGCAAAATCCATAGTTTAATTGTTGTTCTTTGCTTGGTTTTGGCTTCGATTGATTTTATTTAAGTTTTAGCGGCACTGGGAATTGAACCCAAGGCCTACGCATCGAGCTACAACCTCAAAACTTTATAGAATTTTTACTTTGAGGGAGGATCTTTTTAGTCTCTAACTTCTTCAGGCTGGGCTTGAACTTGTGATCCTCCTGCCTCAGCCTCCCATGGTGCTGCCACTAACGCCATGGGCCACCATGCCCTGCTAATGTCTGTGGTCAGTCATAAAAGTCACTAGTTGTACAACTCCTACAGAGTGGTCAGAAGCTCTGCACAAAGAAGCTCTGTTAGCCCTCCTGCCTCACTATGGAAACTGGGTCTTGGTAAGTTCACATCTCACAGCCACATCCAGGGCCACAGAGCCCACGGACAGACAGAGCTGTGACCACACCCCAAACCACTGCCCTTCCTTCTGTGTACTGCTAAACTTGAGGAGCAGGCCTCCATGTACATCTCCTTTCATCAAGCTAATATGAATATGCGCAAGCTATTCAGCCACCGTCTGTGGACAGGAAGGCATGTGTTTAGTTTCCCCTGTCCCACACTTTACTTCAGGTAAGGACGTGGCCTAAAGCACATACTCACGTGAGCATCAACGCATAATCAGTTTAGATCACTTAACAGAAGGTCCCTGCTAGCATGACACTTTGTTAGAATACGGTGGGCTGTACACGCACACATGACGGAGGCTGGCGTCTTCCCCTTATCCTGGCTCTCCCTGTCCTCCTCCCGAATCACACACTGCTTCATCTCTGAGTTTACGTGTGAAAGCCAGAACTGAACGTGGCCTGGGTTGACGCTGAGGACACGCAGGAAGCTGAGCACGGTGAGGGAGGCTTTCACACGCCTTCATGCTGGTCTCTGCTGCACTCACACGTTCTGGAGCAAACAAGGCTAATCATATTATCGAGCCCACAGAGCCCTGTTCGAATTGAAACAGCAGCTCACCCAAGGTCAGATTTATTAGATTTTCTTTTCTATCTTTATAGAATGGTTGAATAACAACCTCCTATTTTTAGCAAGCATTCACTCTCCTTCAGAATTGCTTCACCTGAATCCAGGAAGCCGGAGGTGGGACGTCTGTTTCTGTCCTCACGTTCTCACTGATTCCAAGCAGCCGCCCAGCTCCCAAAACACAAGACTGGGCCTTACATAATTTTCTGCTCCAAAAGATGCATGAAGGCTTATTTTCAAGGGAGGTGTATTTTTGCATGTACAACAATTTTCATTTGCTCATGTATAACCCTCTGCGTGTATTTATTCAATCTACATTTATTTATCTACTCACATACAAAAGTCTACACTTGTTCACATATGAAAGTCCAAGTCATGTCACCTTCTTCAGGAATACCGTCCTAACTCTCCAAATCTTAGCTTATATTTCTTGTCATTCCATCTGCTGTGGCACCACTGGCCCTAGCCCCTCACGCCCAGCAAAAAGAGCATTTCCTGTCCACACACTCGGCTAGGACGGCCTCTTCATGACACGTGACAAATGCAATTACAAAGCTTCATGTGAGGCATAAGGATGCTTGTGCATTATCAAGCGTGCACCAAGCTTGGACTCTGATTGGCCCTTGACAGGAAGTCTCGATTTCATTCGTTTATGCAGGCGTTTCCCTCTTGTCCAAAGGTGCCCAATTAGGTATTTACAGATACTTAATTATAATTTGTATTCTTATTTAAGTAATAGTGTCAATCATATTTATTTACATTTTTACTATACACTAATAATATCATTTTAAAATTCAGTATGTCCATAGTGTATCGTAATGGGCTTAAAAATGGGCCTGTCTGGCTGAGGACCTTAACTGGGCTCATTTCTGGAATAGGGCTTTTACTATTAGCTTCCTGAAAGTTCATGGTAGGGCTTTACTTTCCAGTGAGGTCTTATTTGGGGGGAAATTTGGCATATGCAATAGCACCTTGTGATTTCGACTTGACTGTCTCTTCAACTAGAGTTTAGAAAGAAAGGAAACTTTGCTATGACACTGCCAGAAACTGGGGTGTGGAAGAAGATGAGCAGGTTCCGCCGGGTGTTTTAAAAGCGCCTGGCTGGGTTCAGCATTTCAATGCTTACATTTACAAGTTAGTCTTACAGCTCCTTTCTTTTCCCTCCCTGCACATCCAAAGCTAGCTTAGGAAGGTCGCTGCTGATTCCCTCTACTCTGACTCTGGCTCTCGGAGTCGCTCTTCTGAGGTGTTCCTGTTCTCTGCTACAATCAGTTACCCGTGAAAGGGAGTACACAGAAATTTCTCAAGCAGGGTCCTGCGAGAGCTGTGCTTGCCATGTGCAGCTTTGGCCCACCTTTATAGGACTGCACCTGGGACCAGGGGAGCTCAGCCCCACGGAGTTCACTTGCGACCTGCCTGCCAAGTTCGGCCACTACAGCGACAGGGTTGCCCTCAGCTAGTTACTTCCCAGAAGCGAGGGGCCGCCTCTGCCCATGGGGAGCAGACAAGGGGGTCTAGGGCACCAGCAGCAACAGACCCCTCCATTGGCTCCACAAAGCATGAATCCAGGGCCTTTGCTGTCATAGTCTGGCCATCCACTGCTGTGAAGTAAAGCCACACCAACACTCACACAGATTGCCCAGCTATCAGGGGAATCTTGGGAACTTCAGAACTGCAACACATGCTGCTTATGAGGTAACCCAGGGAGCTCTGGCAACTCCTGGGGCCCAGTCCACTGTAGCTCTGTGGTTCTGCGAGTCTGATTTAAGTGGTCTGAGGGGTAACAGAGGCCTCAGTATTACCTGAAAACTTCTAGGAGATTCTCCTGTTACTATGCCATTCTCAACTGGGGCTAGATACCACGCTAGACCTCGCCAGCAGTATTCAAGGCAGTCCGGGCTACTCGGGCCCTGCACACACTGCCACCACAGGTGGAGCTGCAGGTGGGGGAACTCCACTGGGAATTCATGCACACTGAGTAGCTTGGCCAAAGCTACTGGATTGGTGCACTGGCAGGAAACTGCGCCCAGCAATCATCCCTGCAGGAGCCTAGAAGCATGTCAGCAACAGGAGCACCACGTAAGACTGCCCCTGCCCCCGTGGTCCAGGGTGCCACAAGCCACATGGATGCAGTCCCACTGACAGTGACCAGGCTGCAGCTATTGGTCAGCATGGGATTGGCTTGGGAGTAAAAGGTGGACAGCCTAGTGCCGAAGCCACCCGACACATCCAGTGCCGTGGGGCTAGAGAGACAACCCATCATGCCTACCCACGCCCCGAAACCCAACCTCAGGAGCAGACCCACTCCGTAGGCCATGGGGAGGAGGAACATTCCTTGTTCCTTTTCTGAAAAACTGTCTTCAGTGCCAGACCTCAGTGTATGATGGCTGTACTCAGGTGGGGGCAGGCCCAGGTGAGCATGTCCTCTTGCTTCTCTCCCCCATGCCCCACCTCTGGGTCCCTTCCCTTTGCAAAATGTCTACCCAGGCATTGCCTGGTCCTGGGGAAGGAGCTGATGGCTCTGGAGACTGAGTATGACCCCGGCTTCCTGAAGAGAGGCGTGTGCTGCCCAGGGCCAGCAGGTCTGGTTGGCTCGTGGCCTGGAGACAGGGGCTGAGGTTGGGCCAGGAAACACTGGACCTCAGGGGCAGTGGAGGAGAGGGTTGCGAGGAGGTCCTCAGGGTATGACTGCCAGATTCTGCCTGCGGGAAGGAGGAAAACTTCTTCCTTGGGTGAACATTGGCTCTTTGTCTGGATTCTGTCCTTTCAATCTCTTGCTTCCCAGGCACAGAACTAGTCCAGAAGGAGTATTATAACGGGATACTGACCATGCTGTATTTCGGAGAGGAGACTATTTAGGTCCAGGAAGGGCCAACCCAAAGCAATTCCCATGGGTGTGCAGGCTAGAGGCCCTGCCACGAGCCCTAGAATCCCAAGGCCACCTCTGCTCATAGGAAACCAGGATCTACCACACCTCTCAACTGGCCCGAAGAGCCTGGGGGCAAGAGATCCCAACCTTGTGTCCCCAGCCTTTGGATGGGTACAATTGCATAGACAGAAAACCAAAAGGAAACAAAGAACAAAAGCCATTCCACCCCACACGTGCAGCACCTGAGGGCACAGGGGAGGTCCCGGCTGCTTCGCTACAGGCAGTCTCGGCAGCGCCCAGAGGAAACCAAGTGCAGCGGCAGTAAGCAGACCTGGGCTGGCATGGCCATGAGTGGCCTCAGCTCTACCCAAATGTGGCAACATGACCCCCAGGGCCACCAGCCCTTGAGGTGATGTGGACATGCTGTTGATTGCAGCACCCAAAGTGTCAGTAGTGGCAGCCACAGAGCAAGCAGAGGCAGCTGACACAGTGAGGTCCGTGGGGCTACGATGCCAACTGCTAAAGGGACATTCGGAGAAGGAGGAGCTTGCGGCTCTGAACAGGACCACCAGGGACAACACCGTCTGGAGATGGAGACTGCTTTGTGTCTAGGCAAGTGGGATGCAAGACGCAGGTATCAGGGTGAAGAGTAGAGACCACGCCTCCACCTCCCCTGGTGCTGCAGATCGGAGGCCCCGGTGTGTTAAAAGGAGCAAGCCCATTTCTTTTCCTCCCCACTGCAAGACACCAGTATTCACAAATGAGGTGCAGGAGTCACGGCTGGAAGGCAAAATGCCGCTGCTGGTTCATTTCCCAGTCATTCAACAAATAACGACTCAAAATAGGTGGAGTTCCTAGCTACTGCTTGCATCTGTCAAAGACAGACGGCAGCAAACTGCAATAGGGATGTGATCTATGACGGGCACCTTGACCTAAGCAAGCCCGTGGAATGCTTAGCTTGCTCTGCGGCAGTCATCACTTATCCTATTTCAAAGATGGGCAAAGCGAGGCTTGGAGAGCACACAAGGCTCGCTCGGGGTGACACAAATATGAAGAGACAGAAGCAGGACACAGACTTGGGTGTGCCTATCCTAGCCTCAAGTTCTTCCCATCCTTCCACCGCACACATCCCATGTGGAACATGGTCCAATCCTCTGCACCCTAGGAACCACGAAACCATAACCCATTGAGAAACCGGAGCCAGGAACCTGGACATGCACCCTCCTGGTTCCAAAGGCTAGGAGCAGGAAGGGGAGACAGAAGCAGGGGCTGAGGCTGTCAAGGTTGCTCCGCAGAAGGCGTGGGAGGTGGAGGTGTGAAGGCAAATGGGAAGTGGACGGGGTTGGACTGCAGGCACACGCTCAGCAACGATGGAAGAGGAAATCCATGAGCCGTCTTTCTAAGCTGCTTGGGAGCAGAACAGCAATGGTGGGAGCCTGTCCTCTAACCTCTCCATCATTTCCAAAGCCCCATGGCCAGCCCAGGAGCTTGGTGGCTCATAGCAGCGCCCAGAACCAAGCCACAGCCCTCCCTAGTGAGGGCCCCAGGCCACCGGCCCACAAGGCTCCCAGGCTGCTGCATCACCTCTACTATTCAGCCTGAGAAGGCTGGACTGGACGCTGCCACCCAGGTGGCGCTTGGCTTCTCCAGTCCAGCTATGGAACAGCGCTGCTTCCCAGAGATAAAACTTCTCAACATAGAGCTAAAAGGGAAAATTCAGCAGGAAAATATAGAAGCTGTCCAAAGAGCATGTTTCCTTGTGCCTGGTGTAACTACACGCAGGAGGATACTGTGCCCACTCTGGAAGCGACCAGCACGGCTGCTGGGGCAGTAGCATCTCTGAGCCCCCCTGCTGTGGTTCTGCTTGGTGAAACTTCACCTGAACTCTATAGCTGATGCCTGCTGTGGGACAGGTAGCTGGAATCCAGGTGACATTCCTCACCCTCCGCCTTGTCACCTGGCGTCCTGCGTGCTTGCCACAGACCCGGCGGGGGTGCTGGCAATGGCACTGACACACGCCCACGTATCTTTAGAAGTCCTCACTCTGCTCTGCCTTGTGCCTCAATCGGCATTTGGTTCACAACCGAAATCCAAGGGTAGAGACCCCTTTTCATGCCATCTGTTTTGTGTCCCAAACCCTGGCCTTGCAAAAGAGAAGAGAAGGATCTTTGAGGAGGATGGACTCATTCTGAATGATTTCAGCCTCTGTACGTTAGCAGCTCTCTTGAGCACAGGGTTCTCGGGACATATTCAAAGAGGTGCCTGTAAGTACAAGGTGGGACTCGAATCCTTCTTATAGATACACGATCAAAGTGTTTGCTTTGTCCAGATATCTGGGCGGATGGTCCCGGCGTCGTCCTTGTAGGATCTGGTAGTCATCGTCCGTCGACCTCTGTGAATTTCTGTGGGATTTCATATAAGTGACAATGGCTTCAAGAGAAGACCTTGTCACGCTTGAGGTTGGAGGTGTAGTGTCCCCTCTCATGAATTCATGACTTGCTACCACTGGGCACTACAAGCCCCTGATGGTCTCCTCTAGCTGTCATCACATGCGGAGCAGGCAGGGACACTTCTTTGGCCCACCTTGCAGCCCCTTTAGTAAAGACAGATTTGAACTCAGTGTGTCGTTACAGACAGGACTGCGCCTCTTCTCCAGGCATCTCCTGCGTGTTGGTTACACAGTCAGCGCCCAATAAGTGCCAGGAGCTGGGTTGGCATCAAGTCAGCTGCTGACAAAGACGTAGACTCTGTGACTCCCCAATTCCTGGTTCTAACTCTAGTACAAACATTTTCAAAACAATGCTAAATATTCCTGGGATTCGGACATAATCACAAGAACTTGCATTTACACAGTGAGAAAAGTTTGTTTGGAACAAAGCGACTATTCCTGCATGTTGCTGGTTGGGAAGCGGAGACGTGGCCAGCCTATGTGTGTCATCCAAAGGCCACAGAGCCAGGACAGAGCAGAGGGAGGGAGCAGACCCCGTCGCAAACGCTCCCCCCCCCC
>NDGN011456367.1:0-16586 GCA_002564285.1 Tympanoctomys barrerae
CTCAATTAGATGAATGAGAAAACTGAGAAATCACAGAAGAGTCAAAAACACATGTATTGGCACGTGAATGCCAATATACAGCACACTTCATATTCATAAATCCACTTGAGCAGTGTAACTATCCGTCCCCTTGTTATAGTTGAGAAAACACATGCTCAAGCAGTGATATTGAACTGCTTGCCCCAAGTCTCATACCCCTAAGTCGTTAGAGTGAGTTGGAGCCCACATGCATCTGATTACTTGCTTTCCTCCCCACTTATATCACGATATGCAGCATAAAATCTTCTGAGGGTATCCTCTAGTGAAAGAGCTGCAGACTTCCGATGACTTCAGAAAGCCATCCAAAAAGAAGAGCATGCTGTGGCATTTCTTGGGAAGGAGAGGTATCTGAGAATATCTCTAGAATTATATTTGTCTGCAATTGGATAAATACAATTAATCACATTAAATATTAGAAAGACTTCCCTGAGCACAACTGTGTGCCACAACACAAATCTAATCACCCCATCTATTCTTCTTTATGTTTGTTTTAAAGTAAAAGAGCTCACATTTATGGCTGTAGTGTAGAAACAGGAAAGATGAGTGAATGGATGAGTCAGTAAATTCATTAAGTAATTGATTTAAAAATGTGTTAAACAACATGCCAAGCCTATCATGTTCATTCTAGCAAATTCCAGAACACTGCAGGCCACCCCTTAAGCTGGCGGTGATGTGCCACCCCTTCTCCCAGAATGTGCCACAGAGAGAGAGAGAGAGAGAGAGAGAGAGACAGAGACAGAGACAGAGACACAGAGGCAGAGACAGAGACAGAGACAGAGACAGACAGAGAAACAGATAGAGAAAGGAGAGGGAAAAAGAGGAGGGGGAGAGAGAGACAGACACAAAGAGAGAGAGAGACAGAGAAAATCAGAGAGACAGAGAGCAAGCGACACAGTGAAAGAGACAGACAGAGACACAGAGAGACAGAGCGAGAGAGTGAGAGAGACAGAGACAGAGAAAGAGAGACAGACAGAGAGAGACACAGAGAGAGAGAAAGACAAAGACTCTTTATCCCCTTAAGAAAATATTCTAGTTATAAGGCCAGAGATATTCCTTGTTTTCCCTCCAGATCTTGTGTCCATCTTGGCACTCAGGATGGGATGTTTGATTTTCCACTTGGGTCATGTGACTTCAGATGCTAGGATGGCTGAGGAGTGGGGACAGTGCTGGTTAGCCTCACCCAAACCCTATGGGAGTGGAAGGGATCTCTTTGCTGGTGGAAAATCAAAGAGCTACTAGCAGACAAGGTTTCAGAAGCTGCTAGCCCCTAGAAGATGGAAACAATGCAGTATAACCTCTGTAGGATGATGCTTTCACCAGGAGAAGGAACAGCACATTCAAAGCCCTGCTTCCTCCTGTTCCAGACCAAAACATGGACGTAAGAACAAAGACGAGGTAACTGAAGGCCTACTCTGATTTCATTTAATTGACGCAACAAAGGAATGATTAGTTCTGTCAAGGCAGCAAAGTTGTGTCCAAGCGTGTCAGTGAAATGGACGTAAGGAGATATCTAGCTCCGATAATCCAGGTTTCCCTTAATAGATAGCTTAGCTAAGTGAGGATTTCCTTTTAGGAACCTTTCTAAATTCCTTTAAATTATGCAAATGCTTACTTCCAACTTTCCACAATAAACAGCTTTGAAAGGCACATCTCTCAAATTTTAAACTACTTACTCCCATGGGAAAAATACAAACACGTGTAAAAGATAGAAGTCATACAAATAAGAAGCATTTTTAAGCTATCTGCCTTTTTCATATTTAAATAAGACCTCATGCATCCTTTCCTCTCAGGAAAGAATGTGCAAGACTAACAAAATTTGGAAAGACATAAATTGCCAATACTTTCTAATTTGCTGGTGAGATAGTTCAGTAGAACAAGCGCTTGCCAGACAAGAACAAGGTCCTGAGTTCAATCCCTAGTACCACAAAGAAAGAAAGAAAGGAAGAGAGGAAGGAAGGAAGGAAGGAAGGAAGGAAGGAAGGAAGGAAGGAAGAAAAATTCCCATAAGGTTTTGTAAAAGTAGAATTAAGATCTATTGAGAGCACACTTTAAATAGTGCTGCCCAACCATTTTGTGAGAGTCATATACCCAGGATAGCATGCGTTTTCCTTTTGCTCTCTTACACATTTCTTTATAAGGCATTTTCTCTGTGGTTACCTTTCACCAACATGTTAAAAATTGAGGAATGACTACAGAACTCAAACAAGATAACTCCTTCCTAAATGGTGCTTCTCATGTATAAGTAAGATCAAGAATGTTCACACGCAAAGAAAGGAGCAAACAACGTGGAAAGCAACTGTGGAGGTCATGGGAAGTTTCCTTTCTTGTCTTTGCTTTGAAATAGTTCAAATTCAAAGAATATTATAAGACGACATTGGGAAAACCATTAGTAAAGGACATGAATTATGAAAAACTTAAGTAATAAACAATGAAGAGAAATACATGGCCAGCAGTAATCTCAGCCTTTAAATCGAGTGCTCTGTTCCAAGATTTAAAATTAAAAGAAAGTCATAGAAAATGGGACTAAACTACACATGCAAAACAACTTGCTTAATTTTATTGTGTTCTTAAAATATGGATATTTGAGTGGGCAGTGAATCAGATAAATACCCTGAGACATGATTATAATTTGTTACTAATAAGGTTAAATAAACTTGGGGGAGCACATGACAAGAAACAAAGATCTGGAACCAATTAGAAATGTTCTCTATCCAGGGATGGTCCTGCTTCCCTGGAGGTCCTGTAAGCCAATCACCAGCTTCTCTTCCAAGATGTATCAAATCAAACAACACAGCATTAAATGAAAATACCACTGGATACTAAGGAATACCTTTGGAAGAATGTTTTATAAAAACACATTTTAATCATTGGACTTGACACAAGAAGTTGACTACGGAATGAAAAAAGAACTATCACTTTTGAATCTCTTCCCTCCAAAGGAGAAAATGTGGTTGCTTCTCAACCTTCTGGCTAAGATCAAGGTCAAAGGAGAAAATGCCACCATAAGTGTTATCCCAGAAAGGCTTTTATCACTGGCTTACAAATCGACTTCTTTCTTAAAATCCAGTGTTACTCCTTTTTTATTTTTATTTATTTATTTATTTTTTGTATTTTAAGGAAGGGTCTACAGGGTCTTCAGGGTCTCACTACTAGACCAGACCCGTAGTGATCTGCCAGTTTACAGCCTCCTAAGAGCTGGGATTACAGGCATGTGCCACCACACCCAGTCTCAATTGCCATCTCAGCGCGCCCTGGGGGCGGGGCCTGGATGGCAGGCCTGGGGATTGAACCCCTGGCCCCTAATCTGCTGAGCTACTTGGCCAGCCCTTATTACTCCTTTTTTAAAAGAGTCACAAATACATAGAAAAAGAAATAAATATTAAAAATACATAGTGTGTAGCATAAAGGTATATAGAGAGATCTAGACATATAGGGAATCATCAAAATGTGTAGTGTATGTTTAAAATTTTTAAATATTTATTACAATAAAAGATACATTGCCAAGACTGATGGGATAAATGTGGCCAAAGCAAAGGAAAATATTTTGGGTATTTTGAGGGGAGCTAAAGGCAATACATTTTGTACTGTGATAAATTTTTAAAACTTAAACATTCACCATATATTTTGATCCACCTCCACGGCCGACGGTCATGACAATTTCTGTCAAAAAAGAAAAGTCGATTTTGGTATGATTTCACCCACCTTATTCACTAGGTCCGGCTCGTGTGACTTCTGACTCTTCCCCAAAGTCAGAGTGACTGTGAAAGGTAAACCTTTTGGATCAGTTCAGGATACTGAGGAAGTGGTGACAGTGCGACCAAAGGCCTCCAAGAAAGGGGGCTCCAGAGCGGCCGTAGGAAGTGGCGAGACCAGCGGGCTCAGTGCTTCCCGAGCGAGAGGAGGTGCTGGATGAGGACCGCGGCCAGCGCGTCTCAGGCTGCAGTGGTTATGCTAACTGAGACACTCACCAAGGCTTGCATCACACCTCCTACACAGAAAGACACCGTCACATGGGGAAAAAGCGCTCCCCTGGGACGTAGTTCAGGATCACGGGGAAAACATGCCGCTCACTTGCTAGCTCCCCGTTCACCAACATCCCATCCTTAGAGCCTTTTCCTCGTAAATCTGCTTGGTTACTAGCCGTTCTCAGCTGGGGAGATAGCTCAGCGGCATAAGCGCCTCCCTTCAAGCGCAAGGTGCTGAGTTCAATCTCCTGTACCACAAAACTGTAAATAATTAAGTAGACGTTCTCCAGAGATTTCCTAGACTGTACTCTTTACCACCATTTTTTTTTTTTGAAAGCTCCAACCTTTGTGTGACACGATATAGTGCCAATGAAAGTGTAACTGGGTAATCACTCTCTTCACCAAGTTGCCTTGTGCAAACCCTTATTCTTATACTTAGTGCGTTTTACTGAAGTTGTTTCATGTCAGTCTACACAATGAGACTGAATACGTGGGTGTAAAGCGACATCCTATTTATCTTTTTGTATCTAGCAGTGTAATTGACTAGCTCCCTTTACCAAGCCAGCGCTGGTAGCTCCGCTGCTCAAGGTCCATAATTAGCTTTCTTCTGAGCATTATCTTTGGCCAATAGGAGCGCAGGAATACTTTAGGGGCGGGACTCGGGAAGGACTAACTAACTAAGGTGTGTAAATGAATGGGGGAGGAGGTTGTGATGTTGTCTACATTGCACAGGTTCCCTGAGCAGAAATCAGACTGAGATTAGACTGTTTTGCTTCCTCTCCTGGCCTAATCTACTTCCCTTATTACCTTACAGGTTTCCCCTAAAAACTCCTTAGCAGTAAATCAGTTGCACAAAATCCCTCAAGTCAGCTTGGGCTTTTAAGAAATAAACCTAAAGCTCAGCTCTCAGATGACTGATGTTTGTGGCATATATTCTTTCTCTGTTAAATTTTGAGATTCCTAAGAACGCAGCAGTGACTTATTCATTTATTCATGTCTAGGGTCTAATCCAGGGCCTTATAGTTAATAAACAGTCAAAACAGAACAGATTTACCTCCTTATTCTTATCTTGTACCATACAGATAAACTCCAGGAAAAGAGCGAGCTGGATTTACTGACTGCATCTGCCATTCTCATTTAATCTCAACCTTTCACCAAGAGGAATGGAATCAGAGTTCTCAGGATTGAAGCAGTGAGGTCTGAAGTAAGGGGGTGCAGAAGCACTCCTCATTTCTGTTGCTACAATCCTGCACATATTTAGGCAACATCTCATCAATTGAGCAAGGTCATTGACAGTAGCCAAAGGACATCTACAACATTCCTCTTCTGCTGCTCCAGCTTTCCCCTAGAATATTTTCCATTTGTCACTTGCATCTTGCTCCTAGACTAAATCAGCAGTAAGGTGGTAAATACCAAGCTAACTCTAAGAAATAAAAATGGGGCATTTTCTACACTGCAGCATAGTACATCACCAGAGATTAAAACAAATGTGGCGGTCTGGTCTCTATTGTATCCCTTGCAAATGATCCTATTTCTCTTCACTAAGGAAGATAGATCAGATTCCACCAAATGAATTAGCAAATTCATCTAGAAGGACAAGAACTCCTACATTAATCAAAAGCATGTAATATATCTAAATTAAAATGAAGGCACAAAGTTTCTCCATCAATGTTTCTTGCTGTGGCTATGCCTATCTAATACAGTTTCAGGATTTCCATGATTAAAAAATGGAATGATACTCTTGGTATTCTAATTATAATTTGTATTACTAACTGATCATCACAAAATTTGTCCAAGAAAGCAAAAAGATAACTGACTTTTCACAGCACATTTTCTTTTAGGGTAGAGACAGCATTCTGATGAGAAAAGGCTCATTGGGTTTCTATTACTCATACTTGTGTTAAATAGACAAGTTGTAGCCCTCAACAAAATAACAACATAACTCAAGACTCTCTCTAAGAGGATTAACTGTTTGGGAAGATTAGTATTTGGCCCAACTCTTCCAGAAACTTCTGGTATAAATTGCATTTCAACTATACTTAACTCTGAGCAAAACTGGAACAATGAACAGATGTGGAAGCAGGACAGGGAGTATGAGAGACAACTGGAAGTATAAAGAAAACCAGTGAAATCTTCAATCAATTACTATTTAACCCAAGTAATGTGCACAGTATCTGAGTTACTTCAGGTCAGACTGCTTTAATAAAGTATCCCAGCCAAGGTGGCATGAACAGCAAATATTCATTTTTCATGCTTCTAAGAGGCAAAGAGGTCCAAGTCCAAGGTTGTGGGAGTATCCATGTCTAGTAAGAGAACCCTTCCTTCTTCTTGCATCTTCTGATAACCAACAAAGAGATCATCTCTCCTTCTTTTCTTGTAAGGGTGCTGATCTCACTCATGCCCTAACTGCTCCTCAAAGGCTCCACCTCCAAATACCATCCCACTAAGACTAGGGTTTAAATGTTTGGGGGAAGATGTCCTTCATTGCACTACTTTTTATGATAACTTTGATGAGAGTGTACTTTATCATCTTAGAGGGGATAAAACTTGGTTTCACAGCTATCAATAAATCCCACCAAGCACTGGGCCACTAAACAGCAGAGCTGGAGCCCAATACCAAGTACTGTCCCAAATCTGCTGTCTGCAACTTCATAGCTGTACCAGTTTAGTCACTTATTACCAAAGGTATGTTTTTTGCTGACTTCTGAAGACATTATTTTGAGACTACAGAGATGAAAGATACATTTTGGTGGGCATTCACTGCTAGTTTAGAGTTCTCCCCAACACTTAGGTGCTGGTGAGCCACACTCCCAGCCTGTGTGCTGGAGACAACCACCCGTGCAAGAACTTGAGAGATGGGACATTTAAGAAGTGAACAGGGTTAGAATCCCCAGCTGCTAGAACTGTGAGCCAAATAAATCACCATTGGTTATAAATTACCTCTTCTTTAGGGATTCTGAGGTAGCAGCTGAAACTAGACCAATACAATCTCTTTTCAAATTAAGCAATTTTATAATCCCATCATTTTCTGATGTATTATTTACCAGCAACCAACTAATAAAAGATTCATTCAAGAAAGCAATGCTATATTTTAAGAGCAAATTCTGCTTTCTTTGAAAGTTGCAAGAATGACTTACCAAAGAATGACTTACCAAAATGTAGCAGGTACTCTGAAGGCATGCTAAGGCTTTGGAATATATCAGTACCTGAAAAAAATCTTTGAATTTGGCAGAATAGTGTGTACTCTTGATTTTGCAGCCAAATTCCCAAAGCTATCACAGACAGGTTCATAGCCCTATGTTCTTCCAGCCTGCACAAAAGTTTCAAAATTACCACTTTGCCCTTTCAGTCAGGAGAAAAGAAAACATGACTGGACTCTATTCTCTATGGAACTGGGGAAAAAGTGAGCTACTTTACTCTTCTTCGTGCAGTGAGGCACAAAGGGAACATGTGTAGTTGGTACCCAACAAGTATTTGTGGAATGAGAAACCTCAGACAAGATTTTAGTATTCATGTTACAAATGACTATCTCTAACAAGTTTTGGAAACAAACTAAAATTTATTAACAGTTTGTCTTCTCTTGTTGTTGGAAGAAAGTACCCAATACCCACAAGTTATAGAAGGAGAGGTTTATTTAGCTCACAGTTTACAGAGATTTCAATCCATATTTAGCTGCATCCAGCGAAGGACAGCATGGCAGAAGCATAATGCAGGGGGAGAAGCAGTCCATGGCAGGGACGCAGCAAGCAGGGAGCCTCCATCTTTCCCTTTTATTCCTTCCAGGCTATAAGCCTGCTGGTTGGTGCTACCCATGCCTAAGGCAGGTCTTCCCTTTTCAGTAAACTCATAATCCACATCCAAAACTATCCTAAACTAATCTAGCATCACATACTCTTGATCCAGTCATCTCCAGAAGCCCCACCTACGGGGGCATGAGGGAAGATCTAGATACAAACCATAACACAGTGTAATATTGAAACTGCTAGAATCTCACTCCATATCATCTTTCCATCCTCAGGAGGCAGTGATTCTCTTAGCTTCACATAGATAGTCTTTGTAATACCGAGATGTGGCTAAAACAACTACTGGGAGGGATTAAAGATATAACAGCTCACAGATGACCAAATTCAGGTCACATAGATTTAGTATCACACAGATTCAGGTCATCTTCCAACTGATTGTCCTTAGATGATCCTGAGACCTCCTGGGGGCTGTACCAGTCACTGCTGCTTCTAACTTACTCTCCTTCTACAAGTGGCTGGCCTGACATTTACTTTCCACCTCCAGGAGCCATAATCCCTCAGATGCCTCCATCTAAATTATCCCCCCATATCCTTTCTTCCCAGAACATCCTGTTGCTGTCTCTCACTTTCCTGCCTCTCAGAGGAGTGTTTGCCACAGTGACAGAGACCTGTACCATCCACATACCCACAGCTGTCAGTGGCACATGGTACTGCAGAAGCTTCTAGACTCCCACAGGAAGCAGCACTGTGGGAGGCTCACCGTACCTACATAGGTCACATTGTGCTGATCATTGGCTTGGAATTTCCCATCACCTCGGTCCCTTATCCCACCAGCTCTTCACCACCAATGCTGCTCTAGGACACCAGTTCTTACGGGTCTGACACCTGACTGTAACGTGTACAAGAAGGGAAGGGGGGAAAGTGGCAGTGTGCTATGCTGATTGTGCTTAAGCTTTCAACCTTTATTTGAAGGAGTCTGACACAGTCCTTCATAATCACCACACAGAAGCCAATGTTTAGTGCAAAGACTTATGAAATCTGTATGAAATGCCCAAATGACTGCTAATGGCATGTCTTTCCATATTCTTCTTCAAAGCTGAGCCAGGGAGAATTGCTCTCATTTTAAACAATAAATTAATTTTGTACCATGGAGGACACCTCACTAATTCATTTCAAGTTTTTAGTATAATGTAGATTTGTCTACATTTGCAAAATGAAAGACTTAGCTACAAGAGAAATGAAGAAAAAGCACGGACTGTGTTTCATAGTAACATGGAAAAACCATTAAACCAGAATTCATTTTAAGCAAGGCACTGCTGAACACTGTGGGTTGAGTGTGATTACTACTTCTGGGAATCCATTATGAAACAGATAAAGTTAAACATTGCCCTGGAAAATTGATATATTGGGTTGGATTCATTTATCTATTGAATAGCAAAGAAAGCTCAATTTTGGTAAGGAGAGTTAGGATGGGGAGGGGGGATTTTATCCCAAGAATGTAGATGAGAGCAAGTTAGGTTAAGAAATTGAAAAGTCCCAAGCAGAAATTTTTCACAATCACTTAGAATGTGCTGAATTTAGAGTATGTCAACTCCGCTCCACTAGAAGTACGTTTCTCAAAATTCCTTCCCTGCAGAGTTCCTGGTTAACACAAATTATGGACCACATTCTTTTTGTACTCAGAAGGTCAAAGCAGGCAATTGGGTTCCCTGTAGCTGCACGCACACTGGTGGGTACTGTTGGCTTCCCACGCTGGGTGGCATGCCCCTGCTGGGCCTAAGCACCGCCATCTCCTCACTCCTCTTTGCTGCCTTCTGTGCTGACAGCAATTCAGTTCTGTGATGAAGGCAACAGGTTATTCTGAAAGACGCTGCATCATCAGTGCAGAAGAGCAGAGAGCGACCCTCATGTGTCTTCACCTTCCTCGTAAGTGCCAAGTGGTTTAGCAGGCTCCTGCTCTCATTTCTGTCATTTCACATCCATCTTCCTTCCCAGCCTCCTGCTTTGTGGACTTCTGCCTCCACCTTCAGGCCCAGCCAAAAAGGCCGCTTCTAATGGTCTGACCACAAGCCACAACTGTATAAGTCCAAGAACCACAATAAATACTTCAGATATTAATGCATCACATAGAGACTGAGCTTCTTTGATCAAACTCTGACTGAAACAGTGTGAGATTATTAGAATGTAGAAAAAATTGGGATGACATTTGGATAAAGCATGTTTAATTTGCTAGAAGAAATACAATGCCTTTAAGCGCGATTGCTGTGATTTTCTCAAATGCACAAAGTAAGGTTCAACCTGACCCATTTAAGAACTCTGGATAAAACAACTCAAGAATAAAATATTTCTAAGACATTCACTTTCTCCGTGTAACTTCATACATGTTTTGCAACTTATTATTCACATGTTATCTTAAATAACATATACTAGTTGAGAGACTGCTGTATATTTGTGGCAAACATTTCAAATATATTTAGTGTTAGACATTAACTAGGTGATATCATTGCTTGCTTTATGTAAAAATTTTGATGTACACTTTCATTTATGGCATTATTTTTCTCCTCAAAACAATTATGAGCAATTGGAAAGGGACACATAGCTGGGATACAAGGACAGAACCAGAGTGTGTTCCCATATTCTGTCATATTCATGCCTTATAAATTACACTAAATTTTAAAGCTATCTATACAGATCCATATTATTGTTATATCTCTATTATAATTATCCATGGTATTATTGTCCATAGTGTAAAATTTGGAAAACAGGGATTCAGAGAGCCAATGTTCAACATCTTACATGATAAATAACTGGGACCTAAGTTCTCTATGACCCAAAGTCCAGACTTTCCACATCTTGTTCAAAGTAGAACAAGCTGCATTTCTGAAGGTGGACCATCCAGGCTTCTAGATTTCTGCTTTACAATGTTTGATTCCAATACATGAGCAGGTTTACTCTGCCCCTATATTGAGAAAAATTCTCCTAGCCTGGAGAAAGTCACGGAGGCCCATACTCAAGGGCTCAGCACATTTTTGTGGATGTTCCTTGTCCTATACCTTTCTTGTCTATTGTCTGTAACCAGGCATATATTTATTTTATATCAAACCTCATCTTTATGCTGAAGATGATAATTGAAAATCTGTCTGCCATACGTTCTGCAAGCAGTTAGGGCTCAATTTGGGTCAGACATAATGTTAAACATTGGGGTTGATGAATAATACATGGAAGGTGTCCACAAGCAAATGGTATCTCTAGTGCAAGATATATCCATATAAAATAGAGTTACAGCAAGATATAATACCACTATAATTTGAGAAAATACAAGGATAGCAAGGACCAACTCAACGGAGAGCATAAGTAAAGCAGGCTTCATCACAGAAGTACTGTGTGAATTGAGACTTGAAGGACAGAGAAGATTTTCCAAGGTGAACATTTTATAGTCAGAAGTAATAGCATGTACAAAAACATAATTGCATAAGGTTGAGTTACTTTTTTGGAATTTTAATATCTCGGGGTGTTGAAGTACAGAGAATGAAAGGGGAAAATTGGGCAATGAATCTGGTGGAGAAAGCACAAGTTCATCCAAGAAGGACTCTTTGGGTCATACTAAAGAATTTTCACTTTTACTCTGAGGGATATGGAAGTTATTAAAATGTTTAAACAGGAAAGGAATGTAATAAAGTTTTCATGTCTGACACCTGTGTGTGAAGAATTACCTTGGAAGTAGGGCCAAAGCTGAACTGTGGGGGTTTGTGTTCACACAGTGAGTCTTCTAGTACTGGCTTGTGAGCCAGCTCAACCCACAATGACTCCTCCTTCCCTGGCTATACTCTTGCAGAAGCCTAGGCCCTTCTTTCTGGCCCTCCATCTACTGCACTCTGTCAAATAAACACTATAATCTACTATGTGCTCTATTTTGCAGTCACTTGTACATCTCTGGGTCACAGTCTTTCTTCCTCACAGAAAGATGCAAGTGCTGTTAATAGGCCTCCATTTCTGCCTGCTCTTCCTGTGGTAATTGCTTTGGTTTCCTTCTTTTTAAAAAAAATCATTTTATTTATGTATTTGGTACAAGGTCTCACTACACAGCTCAAACTCATAGTGATCCTCCTCTCTCAGCCTCCCCAGAGCTGGAGTTACAGACATGCACCGCCATGCCAGTGACTGGCTCGGGGCAGGGCCGGCATGGCATGTGGTACCGGGGATTGAACCCAGGTCCTTGTGCTTGCCAGGCAGGTGCTTAGACTGCCGGGCTATCTCCCCGACCCTGTTTTGGTTTCTTAATGCCAGCCATTCTGCATTTGCCTTATTCCAGCACTTAGAAATCCAGGGCAAGACAGCTAGGGTTAGGCAGATGTTGCCCTCCACCAACTGTGGAGTTTCACTTATTGTTTCTATCAGTTAATATTGGTTTATTTTGTGCACAACCAGTCCTAGTCTCCTACGAGCTGTAGCTCTCATATGATCTTCATAACTTCATTTTGATTCTTGACATGAACAATGAGAATAATAAAACCATATTTAATTGAAGCTACTTCTAAAAACATCCCATATGTTAACTATATTGTTACTTTCTGCTGTGGAAATCACCAGATGACGCCCATACCTATTTCCTCCTAAAATACATATGAAGCCATAATCGAATAAAACAAAAAAACCTGTAAAAACTTTGAAAAACAAATGTTAAGGTGCATTTTACACTCCTGAAATGAAGGACACTGTGGCAGCCAGGAGCCAGGAGTATGAAATAAGACTTGGGCGGCTAGACAGCAGCAGCAGGAAAAAAAAAAAATTATCTCAATCCTAACACTACACTAGTAACACATGGCAGTGTATGGCATCCACCTGAAAGTTATGAGATTTTTACTAAGTGAAAATGAAGGAAATGGAAAAGAGAGAAACACTAGACCACAAAACTTCCAAGTATCATCTAAGCAGCAGAGAGGAAGTATGATATTTTAATGAAAAAAAAATCCCCAACATATAATACCTAGAATTTTCATTTCAGCAATTGTCCCACAGTATGAAGACCCTTTGTCTGTTCCAGAGCGGTAATGACAGGTACAGTTTTACCTAAAATCCCCTCAAGTTTCCAGCCCTCCTCAGCACTTCCTCCTCACATTTCTTCCTGTTCCCAGTCAGGGCAGCCTCCTTACACTTCAGGGTACATTGGAACAAAAGGATCCATTTCCCAGTGGGTTGTAAAACTGAATGAAGCATGAAGGGAAGTTAGGCTTTATAGAGTGGCAGAGCCAAAGAACTTTTGTGATATTCAAGCTTGGTTTCCCATCTTTTACAACCAAGTTAAATGTAATTAGATGAGTTAAGCTGTATTCTTGAGGATAAGAAGTGGGTCTCACTTTTATGGAGCATTAAGGTCACATAATTTTGAGACTCATGTGAAAAACTGAAAATAAACAAAAGCCAGAAATTGCATATAAGATTACAGTTTATGAAAATCAAAGTTTGGAATTCTCATCTTTTTGAGACACGGTATCACAATGTAGTTCAGGCTACCCTTGAACTCACTTTGTAGCCCAGGCAGATCCTCCTGCCTCAGCCTCCCAAGTGCTGGGATTACAGGCATCCACCACCATACCTGGGTCCAAGACTTGAGAACAAGAGGCATAAAGTGGTGACTGGCAGTTTGGTCTCTATGACTGGCAGAGTGGACAATTATACAGGTAGGCAGCTAGGTTTGGTATAGACTTGGATGAAAAGAAAAAGTGAACGCTGTGTTTTAAGGCCAGGAAGAGTATTTTTGGAGCCCCAGCAAATTCTGCCTTGTAGGAATCATTTTGCCCAACAAGAGGGCCAAATTGCCAGAACAGACCCCTTTCTCCAGATGTCGTTAGCTGTCAACCCCGATTCCACCCCTCCCCAAACAGGCTAAGGAACGGGCCTCTATCGGGGATGAGAGCGACCCACAGGCCCCAAAAGTTCAGGATTCCAACCAGAACTGGGTGAGATAAAACCCAATTTGAAGAAATGAGAGCCAAGGACTTGCCGGATGACTCAGTTACAGAAGAGCCAGGACGCAGAGAGCATTAGAAACTCCTGAACCAGAGGCACGAACCTCGCCAGGACTGCTCTGCCGCCTTCTCTCTCCACACTGATGGTCCGCAGAAGGGTTCTGCAGAGACGAGACTCTAACCCCTGGCCTCCCGGAAGCCACACATCGGGACGCTTCCGCCCTCTCAGAGGCTATTGCTGGGCAGCCTGATCTCTAGGGCAGGACTTGAATGTGGCCTGTGTTGGTCCAAGTCACCTAGCGCTGGGTGGGCTCTTTATAAACACGTGGACGCAGACCTTTGCATGTACGTGGCCGGCACGGGGGAGGCTCTACACCTGTTCAAGGTGGAAAGCCAAACCAACCACACGGTTACTTGACCCTGAACAACTAAGGAGCGGGAGGCTCGGGACGAAATGCGAGTTATCTTTCAGCCTCTGGGCCTCTCTGTGAAAGTGAGAACAGAAGCTAAGCAATTTCATGGCCCTGGCTTAGAATTCGTGTTTTAGTATCACAGATAATCAGAATACCAAAATGAAAACAAAACCTAGATGATTATAATACCCATGATATTTGTTAGACATTTATTAATAGAAAAGATCAAGCATCTAGACTAACCATGTGTTCTATACTAAATTCTACTGAAAATCGTATTTTTTAACTGTTATTCTGATTTGATTGGTTTATTTTCTCTTTATCATACATATAAAATGCACAAAAAGTTGTTAGTTGTTTGTGCCCTGACATAATATGATTATATAGGATTTTGATAGGCAAACAGCATCGCTAGGCATATCACTTATTAAGCATATTACTCACAGTTCAAACCAAAAAGTTCCTGCATATGGAAGTTGCTATTGATTTGCATTTTCTAGTAAAGTAATTCACTATTGATTTGGATTTTTTTTTCCCCAAACAAAGTACTTCAATCACTGGAAAAATTAAAACAAGAGGAATTGAAGGTGGGGGATTTTGACAAAACTACATCACAATAGAAAGAAAATCCCAGGTTTCCTTTTCCTTCCTCAACTCTGTCTAGCAGCATCTTTTCATTTTAATTTAATATTTAAGCTCACAGATTCCCATTGTTGTAAAGTAGCCCTGGGAATTTTCCCCAGGGCTGATATATGGTATTAGTTGCAGGAATTGCTGGAAAGAATTTACATAGCACCTAAACGCCACTGCTTTGTTTGAGATAGGGCACGATTGTACTTTGTAAATAATTAACAGATTCCAGCTGCAGCTGTCTGCACTGTGTGAGGCATCCCTGGGCTGGACTCCACCTGGGACCTGTCAGGGCAGGATCAAGGCTACAATCACTTCACTATGTATTCATTGGCAAGAGCAGAAAAGGTCTCTCACAGAAGTGGACTTTGGACACTTGGAAATCTCAAGTTGAAACGCAGGCTAGCAGACACCACCCTGAAAGAAAGACACGGGGTGAACTTCTAGATGAGTAAGATGCGGAGAAAATCTGTAAATACTCATTTTCATTTTCCTTCCCAGAAACCAAATCCAGCTACGCAGGCCAATGTCACCTCTTAAGGACAGTTTGAGACAGGACAACAGTTTGAGGAGACAGAGCACATGAGGAGAATGAATTATGATGGGAATCCCTACCAAGAGACCTACAATAGAGACAGCAGACAAGGTGTCCTGGAAATAGTGTCAGGGACGGGACTCACAGGTGGAGGCCATTGAGGAACTGGGGTGGATCTCACACTGGACTAGTAAACTTCACTAGCACCAAGATGCTGAGTCAGACTGAGAGCAAACAGTAAACTCTCAAAGCTTACCAAACTCCAAAATGCAGCTTAGTCACCCGTCGGAAGACAGATTTCACAGACAAGCAACCTGGAGAAGACCACGTGCACTCGGCATGCTACCTGCCTGTGTGACAGTGCCGCACTGAGGATATTCCCTCTGAATGACAGCCACTTTCTCTTCATACCTAGAAAAGTATGTTGTCATTTACACAGATGTTTCTTCTTAAATTGCTCCATTTTCTCTATTGTTCAGGTGCAAAATGATCGTAACTTAGGATAATGTCTCAGGTGTGCTTACTGTCCCACAAAGTCCCCACTCACCTCTCCAGCATGTCTGGGCTTAACCTGTACCCAGGAAGATGACTTTACCAACTGTGTCCCCTGGTCCCCCTGTTGGGTTGAGCTAGCAGAAGACACTGGCATAAAATCAGATAACCAGGAGAGTGTGACTACCTCTACTTTCTTCCAACGGGGTGGCCCCGAACCAGGATCATGCTCCTCTGGCTTGGGTGTCCTTGGCCCCTGCAGTGTGGCTTCATGTCTTGCCTATTTCCTCCACTGATCTGTGTTGCTTAATGCTGGTAAATCTTGTCACTGCTGGACTCAAAGGATTTCCCGACCTCCCTTGAAACTCTTAACCTCACTCATGCCTCAGTGAAAGGTAGCTTTATTATATTTTCTTTTTATGTATTTAGTGCAGGGTCTAAAATGTCTCAGTGCACTTTTTCACTTTACAAATGTGGGATAGAGTTTGAGGCAAAGATGACATCACTTGCTAAAACTCACATCTTACGAGTGGCAGGAAAGAAGCCCCAGGTAGAACATCCGTGTGCTAAAATGCCAAACTCTATGACCACACCTGTCATTTTTTACCCTATTTCTTAATTCCATGAACCTCTGTACCCCATGTTTATGAAAGCAAACAATGTATTCAGGATTATAGAAACTTAGTTCTCTTTCCCATCTTGCAAGATGGCAGGTGAAAAAACTAAGAAGCCAGACACTAAAGAGAAGAAACCCTAAGCTCAGAAGATTTCTGCCAGTGGTACTGGTAAAGAGTAAGGTG
>NDGN011456371.1:0-24127 GCA_002564285.1 Tympanoctomys barrerae
AATTAAAACAACAACATGACATATATTGCTTCAGTGAGTTCTTTGGTAATTAATTTGGTTGTGGTGTGCTGGTGATTGAAGACAAGGCCTGACACTCGCTAAATAGCCCCCTGTACAACTGTGTAACACCTTTGATGAAGTTTAAGCATGGTATCCCTCATACAGAGAATGGTCTTTCTCAAGGCACTGATTGAGGCACATCAGCATTCCAGGACATGTAGGTTTTTTTTTCCTGTAACATTTTAGGAAATCCTACTGAGGGCTCCTTAGGAAAACAGAAACCTCTGTGTGTGTTTGCACTTATATTTATCTGTGTGCCATGCATTCATATGTGTACAATGACTATGTTAACAGTTATGTCTCTTAAAATATCTATTTTTAAATTCCTTGAAAGTTCAAATTAAACAATCTTCTGAAAGCATTATAATATTGCTTGAGATACATAAATTTAAGTTACTTTGCTAGATAAATGAATGGAGATTAATCCAAGACTAATTGTTTATTTAGGTTTATGAATTTAAAAGACAATTTTTACCTAGAATATTGACATTACAGAATTCTGGCTATACACAAACTATGAACCTAGAGAAACATCCTAACAACCCAACACAGAGTCAGATATACCCAAATTGAAACCTGGGGCACATTATCTACAAATATAATACATTTTAATTTTTATTTGTTAATATATCACATTGTAAGTGATTCATAAATAGCAATAATGTGAAGAAATAGAGTAAGATCTTCAGCTTTCTGCAAAACAGACATCTTCCCAAGAAGCATGTGGGAGAGTAATTACTGCTTTGCGTTAGTTAAAACTGCTTTGGTCAGTGAAGTGCTAAAGAAAGTGTGCGGACATTTTTGTTCTGGTAGCCTTTGCTTGGTCTCTTGATAATCTGTTTGTTTTACTAAATACTAAATGCTTTTGGTCTTTAGAAAACAAAATGCTAAATCTAGAAAAATGCTCAGGCTAGTAAAAGTGCTAGCATGCAGAAGTTTCCATCTGCTCCCAGTTGAAATGTGTGCCCTTCCTCAGAGTGATCAAGATTAAGCTGTGCTCCCAGAGGGGTTATGGAGTCTTTAGTGGTTCTGGTTAGGCTATTTCTTAGCAAAAATTGATCATCTCTGTATATAGAGAAAGATAGTCATTTAAATTCTTTCTCATTATATTGGTGAAGGTTCTCCAGAAGAACAGAATGAATAGAAAATATGTGCATATAATTATGCAAGGGGATTTGTTGGATAAGCTTGCAAGATCGTAACCACCTACACACTTGTGAGTCAGAGGATCCAGAAGCTTCTCAGTCCAGGAACTTGGAAGTCTCACAGAGCTGGAAGTCTGAAGGATGCAGGGCCAGTCCCAAGCTGATGGCCTATTTGTTTCTAGAGAGTGGCTGGGCTGATTCCCAAAAGCTGAAGAAGCTAAAGTCTAATGTCCAGTAGCAAAAGATGCACACTTCAAAGCAGAGTGGACTTTCTAAATGTGGGTCAACTTCTTCCTTTCTTTTCCATCATTCCAGGCTGCAAGCTTCTCATACAGTGCCACCTACAGCCAACGTTGGTCTTCTCCCTTGAGTTTGTTGGCCTACATGCCAGCCATCTCTGGAAGCCCACAGACAGGTCTGGATATGTGCTTTGCTAATCTGATTGGCATCTCATCATCCTTTCAAGTTAACATAATTAACAGTCAAATCCAGGAAATGAAGCTGGCTTCTTTCCCTATAGTTGGTAAAAGTGGATGGATAGAATTGTAGCAAGTTTTTGTTTTACCTCCTTTGCATATTTAGGTATACGGGTGGGCACAAACCTTTATTTCACTGAAATGATTACATGCCTCCTGTGCAGAAAGAAATGGCAATCCTCTTAAGAACAGAAATATTTCATTAAACATATTTTAATGGGATTTATTTTGCATAAACTTCACAATATTGATTGAAATAAAAAGTACATCTTAGAAAACAGGAACTTAGATCCTACGAAGTGTCAGGCACTGTGCTAGGGGCTCAGATGTAGTAGCAGGCAGAGGAAAGTTCTTAATCTCATGGAGCTCACATTCCAGTTGAAAATAATAGGCAATGTATTGTTATATAATATAATCAGTAATGACAAATACTTAGAAGAACTGGCTAAGAAAAAATGTAGCAAAGGGTGGAAAGTATTGTAAAGGGTGCATTTTTACATGAACTGAGAAGGTAGTAATTATTATATAAAGATTAGTTTAATGTAGAGATTTTGAGCTTAGAATATGCTCTGAGAACTTCATAATCAAGGATAGACATAGAGTCAATATGGAAATGTGCTTCACCTCTTAAACATAAAGAAGGCCTGTGGTTGGGGTGACCCTTGAGAAGCTCAGAAGGACAGCATTAAAAAGTCAAACAGGTTAGAAAGACATTTTAGTGTATAGAGTCTTGGTGACCATGGCATTCTGAGGTGAAAAGTTGTTTGAGAGTTTTGATGGAAGTAATATGTTCTGCTTCTTTCTTTCCTTCTTAATGTATTTAGTACAGGGTCTCACTACACAGATCAAACTCATAGTGATTCTCCTGTTTTCAGCCTGCTAAGCACTGGGATTACCAGAGCACACCACCACACCCAGTCTCAATCACCCTCTCAGTGCACCCCAGGGGTGGGGCTGGCACAGCACTCCAGGTATTGAACCCTGGCCCCTGTGTCTGTCTACACAGGCACTTTAATCTGCTGAGCTATCTGGCTGGCCTTTGTTATGTTTCATTTTAACAAGATTTTTCTGGCTGTCGTTTGACAATAAACTGCAGTCAGGAGAAACTAGAAACTGAAAAGCTAATGTAGCCCTAGTTTGCCAGATGAGGTAAGTGGCTACTACGCCCATTGACCCGATTTCTGACTGAGTAGCTCTTAGATATGTGGAAATATGCACTTTCTGGAATATTTTATGTCTTAACAATGTTCTCTGACCAAAATGAAAGTCTTATTTAGCTCTATCCAAACCAACTACGAACTGGAAATTATTTCCAGCATATCGTCTCTGACAAAGAACAGCCATTACTATAGAGGCAAAAATTAAGTATTCTATTTTATTTCTAAGATTTAGCACATACTTGACTCTTTTAAAGAAATATTTGGAAGCAAGAGTATTTGCATTTAAATGTTTTATATTAAGGTGTATTATAGCTACTTGGTTTTAAGATTGAATTTTATTCTTATGGTGTGTGAGGGTCGGGGAAGAAGAGAACAAAGGATCTTAGATGAGTCACTTGGAGCTGTCAAATCTTTTCTCTGCAGGAGGCAGTGGTTCTTATGTGTGAAAGTCAGTTGTGTCCAGGAAACCAATACAGAAAGAAGGCTTTAACCTCCAAAGAAAATTTATATCTAATTTTGAATCTCTCATGGTAGCATTAAAAGAGAGAAATAAAAACAAGAGTGTAAAGGGGAGATTAGATAGCAGAACAGATTGTTTACTTGCTTTGCCTTGTGGATTTTCATTTTTTTTTCCTTTTATCTCTGCAGCCTTGAGTATTTATTTGCCCTTGTTTCATTTGTCTTTCCCTGGATTTAAAATTGAGGTGATGAGATGGAATATTACCTCTGTGGTTCAGAACATCCATGAGTGACATGTAATAGCTCCTGGGAAACTAGAGATGTACTTCTATGGGCTTTTGAAATGCTTTACATTTGAGAATAAAACTCAGCTGCAGTCTGAACAGCATACTGGCTCTGAGTGTTCATCTTCCATGTTATTTGCTAGGATATTTCAGTTTCATGTAACAGAACTCCCAACTCAAAGCAGCCTAGCCATTAAAAATGTTATTATCTAATATCTGTGGAAAAGGAGGGTAGAATTCAGATTCTGAGGAGCACTAATAAAAGGCCCAATGCAATCACAGATCGAGGCCCTTTCCCCTTTGCTGTGCTCTGTGTCACTGCCTACTAAGCCTGTTGTCTTGCAGCTATAAGATGGCTGTTGGTTTTATCAGAGTGACATCAATTTTTGCTTCCAGTAGAAAAATTATATGGACCTTCCTTTCTGTAACAGAAAATATTCCTTTTCTTTAAGTAAATCAGGAAAATATTTGCAGATCCATCTCTAGACCACAAAATGCTATTGTTTGACAGGCTTAAATGTTTCAATACCTGTTTTGCAAATCAGGTACACTCTAACTCCTGGAAGAAAGCAGTATTCTGCAGTGTGTAGAGGCAATGGTTAGCCACACACTGTACATAAAAAAAATCTTCCAAAGAATGGAATTTTCCCCCACATATTTCTATTCTTTCCCTTATCATTAAATATCAGATATGTGTTTCCTCCAATAAGAATGAAAAGAAGAAAAAAAGGGAAAGGAATTCTGATGAGTCTTTCTTCCTTCTCAAATTATTTTGAAACTTTCTATTTAAAGCACTTTAGAATAGTAATTTTAAAAGGAAAGCGACTCTCCTACCACTGTTGAACATGTAAGGGTTAAGGTCATTGAATACCTTTGACTTGATCACAATTATTTAACGATTCTATTTCCAATGTCTTAATTCCATACTTAAGAAACACATAATTTTCAGCATCTACATTAACTGTACCTGCAAGTATAAATATTAGCAAAAAATATTATACAAAAAAGTGAGATACTTTTTTGTTTGGAATGATAAATCTTTTTCTTTGTTAAAATAACTTGAGTAAATGAAGACCCAGCCAAACAACCAACAACAAATCTATGATAAAACCCTGCTTCATTGCAATATACATTTGAAAAATGTTCTAGTTTTCTATTAGTGTACCACAAGTGACTGCAAAATTCAGGAATGCAAATAATTCAAATGTGTTACCTTATAGTTTTTGTAGGTCAGAAGTGTGAGCACAATATAGCTGAGTTTAGTATTTAGGTTTTCACAGGGCTATAATCAAGCCTACAGGGAAGGTTAACTTGCCCTGTCATTCTGATCTGAGAATCAGTGTCTTTTTTCAAGCTTGCTGACAGAATTCAGTGTCTGGTAGTTGTAGATCTGTCCCCACTTTCCTACTAAATGTTGAGTATGGACAAGTCTTGCCTCCCAGGGACCACCACTAGTCTTTGCATAATATTTGTTTTCCTGAATGGTGTGATTTCTTTTTCTGTCTTACTATCTCTAACCCTTAGGCTCTGATACAAGGATTCATGTGATTTGGTTGCATCAACTGCACAACCTCTCTATCTTAAAGCTAATACATTGTGGACTCTAAGTTGGCACTTAAAGTTCCTTTATTGTTGACACCTAGAATTAAATAACTAGAAAAACGGATATTCATCAGGAAGCTTCCATGACATGAAGGCTAGGGTGACAGAAAATGTGCTCTATTTCTCAATGAAAGATCCAAAAGTAAATGTATACATTCATATGTGTCAGAAGTTAGATACCTCAAAAGGACCATACATATCTCACCTGTGTCTCTTCCTCCTCTCTTTTCTAACTAGGTGAATACAAATGGGCTTTCTCAGAAAAAAAGCAAACAACACAAAACAGATAAATGCCTCTTTTTTCTGGATTCACAGGATGAGGAGAAAATTAATAAATGCATAAATAATATTATCTCTGAAGAAAATTAGGAATAATACAATTGAGAGACATGGCTAGAAAATCAAACCAACAAATCAGAGCAAGTGGCCAGAAGAGAGATGAGTTTGTGAGATAAATTTTTACAGGAGGAATAATTATAAGAGGATAATGGGATGGAAAAACATGGTATGGATGACAGAGTTGAAAGTAACAATAATGACACATTTATGGCCAAGAATTTGTAGCTACTTTAAACATTGCATTTTGCTTCTTTTCTCAGAACAATTTCCTGTGGTGAAGAAAGGCTGACGGCAACACATTCTTGTGTTATATCTTGATCTTGTTAGCACTATTTCTCAACTCTCACTCCACTATGGATTGGCTTCTTCTTCGAGGAGCCAGGCAAAACAGATAATATTACACACAATAAAAACAGATGAATTAAAAAATATAGCTACAAACAAAAGAAATAAAAAATAGCCCAAGATTTTCTTAGAGAAGCTATTTGGATCTGAGCATAGGAATGTGTGTAGCTCACTGTGGTTTTCTCTTTTCTCTTTCAATAAGAATGAACTTAAAGACAACTTCATAAATTTACTTCGCCTAGAGCACTGTCAAATAAAAAAATGCTGTGTATGGGAAACAACTGGTTATTAGCTACTAAATCTGAAATGAACAAAGTGAATGACAGAAGTTTAGCTAAGCTGACACATTCAGTAGCAGCTGTGTGTATGCATGGTGTGTATTATGCACAAAATACAGATTAGATGGATGGATAGATAGATAGATAGATAGATAGATAGATAGATAGACAGATAGATATCTGTGTGTGTGCATGGGAATGTCTGTGCCAGTAATAGGTAATGTATATCTCTTCTAAATAGGTATCCTGTAAGCAGACCATCTGTATTTCTTCTTTAATAAATTGTGAATGGTTGTAAGTATAGTTTAATGAATAAGGCACATATAAAATCCCTAAAACAACAGACTGCATTTTGTTTTCTGATTCTTTGATGTTCCAGAGAGCTTAGTTTCTTAGTTCCACCAAAGAAGGGCTAGGCAAAGATCGAAAATACCTATGACACCAGCTGTCAGTAGCTGACAATGTGAACATATATGCCTGAAAGCTCTTAATGTCCTCTATAAAGATTAACTTTTCTCTTCAGTGAGACCTTGTTGGCTATGAGGTGCTGCTGTCGATGCATTTTTATTTCCTTTTGGTAGTTTGCAAGAGGGCTACAAAGAGGCAAAAAAGATAAAATCAATCTTTCTCTCTCTCTCTCTCTCTCTCTCTATCTCTCTCTCTCTCTCTGCCTCCATCCTTCTTTTCTATGAAGCTTTAGTGTATAGAAAAGGCAAATTCAGAATCCAACTTAATTAGGGTTCTGATGCTCATTATACATAGGTGACTATCTGATTGTCTTCTGTAAGACATCTCCAATAAGAATGAAAGAGCGTTGCTCTGACAGTGGCAACAGATATCTGAGAAGTGCTGATAGCAGCTGCAAAGATAACAAAGGATATCAAGATTGTTGATCAACTCTGACATGAATATGAATTCCAAGGAGAGGCAGTCCTCAACATTGGCCTCCTGAGACATATGCCACCTAGTTATCCTTGCATTCTAAACATGACTATGAATTAATATTTATGGGTTACATCATTTTCCTCCAGTTCTTGAAAAAGGAGCTTGTATTTTAATTTTTCTTTCTTTCTTTTTCTTTTCTTTTTTTCTTTTTTTTTTCTTTCTTTTTTTTTGTGTATGTGTGTGTGTGTGTGTGTGTGTGAAACCAGGGATTGAACTCAAGCCCTTGCGCTTGCCAGGGAAGTGCTTATTCCACTGAGCCATCTCCCCGGCTCCCTGTATTTTAATTTTTCATGTCTATGGGTTTGAGTATTTCTTACTAAACTATCAGAAAGCAATACCCTTCTGAATTTGAACATAGGTAGAAGAGATAGTGATATTTTACTATTGTCATATGGCATTCAGTAGTCCTGTGAGTCTTTGGTTCAGGAAAATGTGTCATATTATGTTGTAAATTATAGGTATAAATAAATGGAAGGCAATTTTTGTCGAACTGATGTTTCTTCTGTAACTTGAACTTTTCTCCAATCTTGGTTATGTCTCAACTCTAATGAAGACTGACATGCATGGAATGGTTTCAAAAGGTCACAGCCACACCAAAGTCTATATAAATGTCTTTATTCTAGCATGTCTCTACCATACAGCTGCTGTTATATTTTTCTAGGAGAGTATATTAGGATGGCTAAGATCAATCTTCCAATGTATGGGTGGCTGTTCTTATTACAAATATCTCTTCGGGTAAGTAAAATGACTCAATGGATGACAAAATACGCCAAGGCATAAGTGAGGTCATGATTATTTATAAATTGCTTAAAAGCAATTTAAATTCAAAAACTATATTTATATTTTTAATAATAATATCATTACTATCATCCTTATTCTAAAATGAATGATTGTGAAGCAGGTTAGTCCAGATTGATGGGTCAAAATGATTATTTCATTACATCTGAAATGCTAGAGTAAATAAAAAATTTATTAAATGAGGTGGGCTATTTTATTCAAATGCTTCTATTATTGTGATTAACATGATACCTAAGTAGTAAAACTAAAGCTAAATAAATTAATTCAGTGAAATATGAGGCTAAATTTTACCTTCATGGAGTAATTTCATTAATAATGTCTGTTATATTAAAGAGAAAAAATAGACTAAAAGCAATCAAAATAGCAGGGCAGACAGTGGAATTTATCACTTTAAGGAAACTATGTTACTGGACACAATAGGGATCCTGTTATTGGTCCATAATATACTGAAAAAATTAAGGCTTCCTGAATGAAATTAGTCTTGTTCTGTCTTTTTTCACTGCTGGAATCACACTATTTACACACACACACACACACACACACACACACACCCCACACTTTGTGTTTTATTTTCTCTAAGAAAGAAATATTCTTTTTTAAAAAATCAAAGCTATTCAACCTGTTTATGCTTCAATACTATTGTCTTCTATAGGGACCTTTATTTATTGAACAAGTCCTTAAATTGCATACACATATTTCTTTAACTTATCACTTTGAAAAATTTTTCTTTTTGCTCGAATTTACATTTAGGGCTAATAAACACCAGGTCTCCTCCCAGAAATAACAAATAATATTTGCTGAATATTGCTATCTTCAAACTATTCTCTATTCTTTTTGTATTTTTTTCAGAAATCTTTAAAAATCTTTCATTCCATTTTTAATTCTTCTGTTTTTAAAGATTAAAAAGAGTATTAAAACAATAAATTACAAATGATACAGAATTTTACTTAACAAAGAAACATGTATTTCATAGCATTTGTTGTAATACCTAGTGTTGTCTGCCAATAAGTTATTCATATTACCAGATATATGCATGTGAAATTGGAAGAAGAAAGAAAAAAAGAGAGAAGTGCATAAGAAATTAAGAAGAGAAAAATTATCAATGAAGAAAGGAGACAATATATATTAAGTTTTATCTGTTCCTTTCCATAGACCAGCAGAATTGCACAGTACAGTTGTCCAAACCATCTTGCTTACTCACATAGATTCTTCTCTTTCCTCCACTCCTCTCCTGTCCTTTTCCTCAACTCAGTAACTTTCCTTTTGTATAAGTTCATTCCCTTTTCCCAGTATCAGTTGTGCCATGTTTAATAAATGGTGCTAGAAAAACTGTCTTCCACACGCCAAAGGTTAAACCTAGACCTATGCCTATCACCATACACAAAACTACAGTCAAAATGGATCAAAGATTTAAATATTAAAAAAGAAATATTAAATCTTTTGGAAGAAAATGTAGGTAGGAATCTTAAAGACATCAGAGCAGGTAGAGAGTTCATGAACAAAACCCAAACTGCAAGGGAAATACTTCAAGGAATCAACCAGAATCTCATTTTTTTTAAAGTTTCTGCACTTCAAAGCAAATCTCTAAGAGAGTAAAAAGAAAATCCAAGAACTGGGAAAAATTTTGGCTGCACTGTCCCTCCAACAAAAGTCTTCTATTTTGAACATATAAAGAATTTTTTAAAAATGAGGCCTCCAAAATTCAAAGGCCCAATCCAAAAATGGGCATCTGAGATGAATATACATATCTCAGAAGAAGAAATACAAATGGTAAATAAATATATGAAAAAACATTCAATATCATTGGTTATTCAAGAAATACAAGGTAAAACAAAACTGAGATGCTATCTCATTCCAGAAAAAAAATGGCTAACAAAAAGAAGTCAGCCAATAACAAATGCTGGAGGAGCTGTGGAGAAAAAGGAACTCTTCTCCACTGTTGGTGGGAGTGTACACACTGGTACACCCACTATGGAAATCAGTGCAGAGATTCTTTATAAAGCTAGTATTGGAGACCTCATTCAAGTCAGCTATTCCCCTCCTGGGTATTTTTCCAGAAGAACTAAAAATCTCATACCACAGCGATATGTATGCACCTATGTTTACAGCAACACAACTTGTCATAGCTAAATCCTGGAAACAACCCCGATGCCCATCAACTGAAGAATGGATAAAGAAGATGTGGTGTTTTTACACAATGGGATATCATTAAGCTATAAAACGAGATAAATTTACCTCAGTCAGTAAATGGATGTAACTTGGAGAAAACACTCAAGTGAAATAAATCAGACCCACATGTACAAACATCTTATTGTCTCCTTAGTGTGGGAATCTGAAAGATAAAATAAAGTCTGAAAATATCTTAGTATTTAGTGTAACTGAGATAAGTTTAAAATTATTTCTTTCAAATATCACTAAGTTTTAATTATTTTTTTTTACCTTTCAATCTGTTACAAAAGTCTACTTTTCTGAGATATTTACCTGTCAATGTCTATCAATTGTTTCAGAGTTTTGAATTCAGCATTTTTCACCATTCACTTTGTGGTAATGCATTTCCTCTCTCCCCCAGGTACTTCAGAAAATATCTGAGCCTCTGGCTGGGCTTCGCTTCACTGCATTTTGTACTCATTTTCTCAGTGACCATATTAATTTCCTCAATCACAAATTAATTTACTATTCATTAGATCCCTAGATTATTTCCCTCTCATCTAATTCATCAGTGGATTGCTGACCTTCATTGTTGATAAGATTCATTTGTTTCCATTACAATTTCATAAATCTAGAATTTACATAGATTAAAACAATCTGAAGTTCAGTTTTTTATCTTTTAAGACATTGCCAAACATCTCATCAACATTCCCAAGTTATTAATTTGAAATGTTAATGATAAAATTTGTTTTTTCTTTCTCTAATTTTAGATAGCTACTCAGATATCTTGACTTTGGATTACTTTTCCTCGGTATATGTTTATCTTTCTCTTTTTATAGCCAATGTGTGAATTCTAGTTTCTGTTACTTTCAATTACCTGTTTAAACAATTTACTTATTGCTTTTTTTATTCAGTCTGTCCCATGCAAAACTGATACATATTAATATCCTCTACTTATTTACCATTAAATGGTAGGAGAAATAGTCCCTTCCTGCACTTCCAGGAAGACTATGCTTTCTATGCTTTATGACCAACTAAACAAAATTTTCATCATTTACTTGTTATTTTTATCATAGTCACTGATAAAACTTCACTACTAAAGTATGCACTTTATGAATATATTTTCATGTACTTATCAACAACTTTGTAAGTTTTTTTACTTGCATTTATACTTGCATTTGCTAAATGATGGAATGACAGTTTAAAAAGTTAATCACTTGAGAAGACTCTGGTAGCCACAAAAATGTGGCCCTCACAATGAGAAATATAATTATTGATGTCTTTGTTGGTGGGTTATAAAATCCAACAGTGTATGGGCAGTGAACTCACAGCTGTCACACACCAGCCCTAGCCAGTGGTGGAATGAGCAGGAACACTAATGCATGCCCTTTCCTGAACAGCACAAGACTCATGTGAATGACTTGGTTCAGAAATTCCTGCCATCTTTGCTAAGGTTTTCTGAGCTACACTGAAGTCTAAGACTATCTTTCCTTCTTTCTGCCCTTCACTAGGGTTAAACTTAAATCTGGGTCAAATAACTTCCCCAATCTGGTTCTCCTCCTTCCCACTTGGCCTCACAGTCATTTTTTGCAATGAATCCATTTCTTGTCTATTCTCTCTTGTTATGTGCCTCTTAAAGCCTTAGATTACCTTATTCACATTGCTCCTTATAGGCTCAGCTGAAATTTACACTCAAGCACATCTGTCCACAAAAACGATATACTTAACCAATGAGATGTTTTTCGTGCACATTTCTAAACTTCACAGTCAGTTTTAGCCAAACGGTCCTTAAGATGGGCCCGTTACCCATTGGCATTCTGCTGTCTTTCGTTTTGAATTCTTTCTTCTCTCTCCCTTAACACTGAGTGCACTCCTCAAGGTCTATCTCAGATCACAAATATTGACTATTTTTGAAGCTTTAACAAAAAACAAAAAAACTGGGCACTAGCACTCTCCCTTAATTGTATCTCTATCTCAGCTTTTCTGATAGTTTCAACATGATTTTACTATGTTGTGCACAATGGTGCCACATGTAATTCTGCCGCATCCTTGTTTCCGTCATTGACGACCTGTGTGACTGTAATGGTGAGACATTGCCATGGCCCACTGTGTTCTGTCTCATGGTAAGCATATGCATGTAATAGAAATAGCTTCAAAACTGGTAAAATAATCTTCATACTTCTGCCTGGGATATTATGAGAATTGAAAAGGTAAATATCTGTGCCTTTTAGAATTTATAACAAGGTAATAGCTTATACTGGTTGATCACTACTTCTCTAGCACTAAATGAAGCAACTTTCTAGATAATTCTAGTGAATTATAAGATTGTAAGAATGATTCTCTCTCTCTCTCTCTCTCTCTCTCTCTCTCTCTCTTCTCCTTTCTCTGTATCTTTCTGGAAAAAGAAAGAGTACCATAAAAGTTAATTTATTTTTATATTCAGATGAAGGCATTGTTAAGAACATAAGGTTTTTCTTGAAATATAGTTAAAATGTAGACCAATTAATCTACAAGTGATTTGCATTCTAAACATATAGAATATCTCTGTATTCTACAACTATGAAAAAACCCAGAAATGCCTAGAATTTATCTGTGTCTTAGTATAGTGTAGGACCTATGAGCTACACTTCTCAAAAACTAAATAAGTAGAAAGAGAAACTCAATTTTGAAGAAGTTTTTAGATCCAAATGACAATAAAGTCATTAGTGAAAATAAAGACATTACAAGAATGTAACCAGTAGTTCTCCTGAACACTTATTTTATACTTAGAAAATAAAATTGAAGCATTAAAAGTGACTCAAATGCCATACCTCCAAATTGCAGTGTATATCCTTGTTTTGATCCTGATTCAAACAAGTGATTTAAATAAAAATAATATATGAAACAACTGGAAAATTAGATAGTCAATGAATCATTCATGTTGCTAAAGAACTCATACATTTTCAGGTAATCACTGGCTTTAAGGTTTTATTTTTATTTTTTGAAGAGATATTCTAATTGACCTTTCTCAATTCCCCTACAGAGATGAGGCCTTGTGGCATAGTTGCAAGTGCTTATCCACATGTTTCTGCTTGACTAGTCATAATACAATGTTATTTACTGAAAATGGGAATTGGAGCAGGTAGGAGATTCATGGTACACCTACTTTTTCAGTTTTACTATATTTTATTCCTTGAATAAAGCGGAAAATTACTGCCATAAAGATGCTTCAACAAATAAAAGGCTGTAATAGTGATACTAGATGATTTTATAAAATATGCTTATTAAGAGGGAGTCAATGTATTATAATAGAAAATGTAGCTCAATGTGAAGACCTTGGTTTCAATTCCCAGTGTCACTTAAAAAGAAATGAAAAAAAATATGAAAAGAAGAAAAGAAAGGGTGTTAGGGGCATGATGCCAGACCACAGCACTCAACCTTCTGAGCCTATAGGGTCTCACGTGATAACGGCCAAGACAGCCCTTTCCTACAAAGAACCCAGATTGATATCAAATATTCTTCCTGTCTCATCTTATGTTTCAGAGTCACATCAGACAGTGTCTGTGGAAACATGATCCCATGTTCAGATGCATGGAGCAGAACCTGCTCATCATTACCTCTCTTAACCAGCACAGTTTCTAAACTTAACAGATCCCTAGTGATTATCGCTTCTAAAAATGAATAAATGAATTCAATGAATTTGGCCTTATACTTCATCCATTATCTTATTTTTATTATTAATTCTAAGTTAGCATTTTCCTAAGGTGTTGGAAGATTTTAAATCCCTTTGAATTCAATAGTCATTTGATCAGCTTTATATTTGGGACCACTACCTTCTGTATAAAGGGCACATAGTCTCTCTCCATCTCTACTTGGAGGCTGCAGTAGAGCTCACACTTCATGGCATGGCGTAGTGGAAAAGGCTGTGAACTTAAATCAGAGCTCAAGATCTTCTTTCACACCTCTAACTATTTGCACATGGCAAACAGTCAGATGCTTCCCTGTCACATCCTGGCCATCCTCTTTCTCTTGCTGTGAGTGATCTTTTCTTTGTGTTGGCTTGGTTGACCCTTGCTTTTCCTTGAGGATTCAGCTCACTTTAGGAAGCCTTCCTTAACCATCTATGGTCTGGCTGAGTTACTGTCTCTTCCTCATAGGGACACAGATGTATCTCCACTATACAGTTTATCATGCTGCAACATCCCTATCTGATAATTTGTTTCGCCCCAACCCTTTTCTACAGTTCGGCTATATTTTGTTCTAACTGAAACTTGTTAGAACAAGTTTGTTGAGACTTGATCCCAAGATAACACTACTGAAAGATGGTGGTGGTTGGAGGTGTTTATGGCTATGAAGGATCCATCTTGATGAAGGGCTTAGTGTTTTTCTTGTGGAAATGGATTAACAATTAAAGAAACTGGCCCCCTTCTCTCTGTTCAGCAGTACATTGAAGGTATATGAACCCCTCAGCAGAAGCCCAGGAGATAACAGCATCATGCTATGCTCTTGGACTTTGAGAACTATGAAGCAAATGCAGTAGTTTTCTATGTACATTTTTCAGCTTCAAGTACTCTGTCACAGCAACAGAAAATGAACTGAGATACCCTAGTTGCTCCTCTTACTCCATTTTATCTCACAAACATGCATACAAATGCACACATGCACAAACACACACACACACACACACACACACACAATAACAAAGAGTAGAGATGATGCCTCAAGTTTTGCATCTCTGTACCTGAATGGTAGCCAATACACATCTGATGTCTGGTAACCTTTCAGGCTCTTGACAGTGGTTCAAATTAAGTACAATGATTGCAGGAAGTTTTCACGAAATTTATTTTTCACTTAAGTAGGAAAGTTTTCTTTTTCATGAGATAAAAGTTCAGAATGACCAGTCTCCTACTGGTAATGAAAGAGTCTTGTTCACATCCAGTTTGACATCGTAATTACCAGGTGTGATTTAAGGAGCCCCAGAAGGAGCCATCTATTCTATTTGAAAATAACATACGGCTTGTGACACAATGCCTCACAGAACTGCACTTAGTCACTGCTATGGGTTAAAAAAATGTAGGTTGTTGTTAAAAAATTTTAACTTTTAGAAAAAACCTATTAGGTATTTCCCAGGAAACATATCTTTTAAGGAATGAACAGAGGTCAGATAATTTGGAGAGAAAATATGAACTTGAAATAGTAGAAAGTGGTACTTTAATAACCAAAAATTATCATGAAGACCCAGCACAAAGAAAGGATTCCTGGAGTATTACAGGTATGAAATATAAAATTGCCCATCTCCCCTAGCACAAACCTTGACTAGAACTGAAAAAACTATACTACTTGAGATGCAAAATACATCACTATACATCACTATACAATTTCTCAAAATTTCATTAACTACTTGCCTATAATTTTCTGGGCTTTACTATTTCTAAATATAAACTCCATTATTGCTTTGTATATAAATTATTTCACTTTAAAAATGTCTTCTATAACCCGAGTCTCAAAAAATAATATTTCTGATTCATAGTTTAATGTGATTTTTTTCTAATACAAATTAAGATGATAACACAGTTACTGAAATAATTAATTCAACTGGATATCCTAAGTTGAAAAACTCATGTTTGATAGTTAAGAAATTATCTTCTGAAATTAGATTAACCAGGGCTCAATTAATGACTAGAAAATTTATTTGCAATAAGTACTTGGCAAAACCTATTTAAATTATCTCAGCTTCAATTACTTATCAGTAAAACAGAACCAATAACTGTGCCTGTATTGTATAGTTCTAAAAATTAAACACAAAGATTCTTGTAAAAAATTTAATATATTATCTTGAGAAAGTTCACTGAGAATTTGCTATATTCTCAAGATACTCAGTAAAGGTTAGCACTTATTAATACACTAAGTATCAATAATGATATCTCAAATATTACACTGGCTTAGTCCCAGCACAAGAAAACAAATTTGAATGAAATATGTATTATTTTCATTGAAAAATTTATCTAATTTTTTCTTAAAAATCAAAATAGCAAATTGCTATCTTCATTTTATTAAACTACATTCTTATTGAAATAGAAATAAACTACTTGTGCTTTCCCAATAATGTAATTGAATATATTTTTAATTATTATATATAATATATTGCATATATTACATTTATAATTAAGACTTTTTATTTTATAAGCATTGTATGATTAAATGTTTAAAGAATTGTTTAGTGTAAGTAGGCTAACTAAATTATTGAAAGAAACAAAATAGAAAATTAGAATGATACTATGCAGGGACTGGAGAGCTAACTCAGCAGTCTAAGCACCTACCTGGCAAGCACAAGGATCTGGGTTCCGTCCCTGGTTCCGCATGCTGTAGCAGCTCAAGCATGTTGGGCATGCTAATGCATTCCTGTAATCCCAGTGCTGGGAAGGCTGGGACAGGAGGATCACTACAAATCTGATCTCTATAGTGAGACCCTGTACCAAATAAATACATAAATAAATATTTCTTTAAAAAAATAATGATATACATTTAGTAAAACTATGTCAGCCAAGGATATAACAGCAGCACAGCGCCTGCCTGGCAAGAGCAAGGTCCTGCCTTTTATTCCTAGTACAAAAAGAATTGCAAGCTTAGGCAGACACAGAGGCTGGGAGTTCAATCCCTAGACCTCCTGTGCCGGCCCTGACCCCTGGGCATGCTAAGACAGCAATTGAGACTAGGTGTGGTGGCACACACCTGTAATCCCAGCTCTTGGGATGATGTAAAACAGGAGGGTCACTATGAGTCCGATCTACACAGTGAGACCTTGTATACCATGTACATCCTGTCCTAAATACAAAAAAGAATTTTAAAATCCTTTAAAATCAAGTAGAACCTGGTCTATGTTATATATATATATATATATATATATATATATATTTGATCTATGTTTTATATATACATACATAACATAGATCAAATATATTATATATATTTGATCTATAAAATATATATAGATATTATATATTATATATCTGTATTATATAGCTATAATGATATATATTGTATATAATATATTATATATTTTATCTATGTTATTATACATATATATTATAAATTTATATATAAATATATATTTTTCTACTATAGTATATATATATATATATATATATATCTTCACTTATACATGTAAATGTGAAATTTCAAAAAGCAAAGAAGGAAGAGTAGTCTTATTCTGTAAATATTTTCCTAAGTGCAAAAGGAAATAATGTCATTAGAGGATCGCCAAGAAGGCCGAGTACCAAAAGGATATCTTAATTTGCTATTAGTGATTTTTTAAATGTGTCATTTTGAAATTTTATAGTCTCTGTTATCATTGTGTTGCAGAACATAACTCCCAGAACATCACCTGCTATCAGAGTCGAGCAAATAAAGCTACTATTCTAATGCTTAAAACTCTGTTAAGTCATAGTTAGTATCAGTGGTCCCAAATTGTACATTTCATTATTTTCTGAGTTTGATTTATTAAGCTCAATCTCAGCAGGTCATACCACTAAACTTCACTCAGGATTTCAATTTTGAAACTTATGGATTATGGTTTTTTTTTTACCTATGCATAAAATAGCCAGTCTGTCATTTTAACTGTTTATCCCTGAGGGTACCTTTGTCCCTCAGCAAATACTATTTAGAGACAAGAATGATATTTTCCAAATATCTCTCTTTAGAGTATATACAGATTGACTATTTGGATAAATGTGAGGGCTGATTTCCTTTATATAGTCTTTGTATACCTCGAGGTAAAAAAGTAAATTGAGTTCAGCCATTTTTTCCTTCAACAATCATCTTTTTCAACTTTCTTAACTTCTATATAGTGTCTTTTGTTTTGTTTTCATTTCTTCCTTCACTACTTCATTATTTACTTACTTTGTTGTTTTTCTGAATTACTTCTGTGTGCATATTTCCGAAATCAAATTTCTCCCCAGCACAGAAAATAGAAACTTTTTACATTATTAGTATTTTCAACATTGTTTTGAGCCTGTGCTATTTAAGCATCATGGCTATGGAAGAAATCTAATAAAAATAAAGTTTCAGCAATTTCTGGACATAACCATTTCCCTGTGAAGCAATAAATGACACTGCTGAAATTAGGGAAGCACCTAGGGATAATAGTAGGCTTGTGTGAAGTCTCTACCTTACTTTCCAAGGATTTTCCTAGCGTGACTAAACTTGATAATCTAGTGGAGCAATCCTATCAAATACTAATAGATTGAATATTCCATTGGGTTATATTTCAAAAAATACTTGAACCAAAAATTTCACTCAGATATACTTAAAACCTAACAAGTACAATATTACTTTACACAAAATAACTTTAGAAAATCTATTTTTATCAAAGTTAAAACATCTTTGTCCTAATTATAAGTGTAATTCATATTCTTTAAAGTACAATACATTACAAAGTGTCCTACCAAATGATAATACGAATATTTAGATGTGTGATTCAAAAATGAAGAATTATATATTCAAAAAGCAAGTATCAACAGAACAAGAAAATCAGTGAGCAGGTTCTCAGGACAGTTTAGAAATAAAAAAACAGTAAATGTATAAATGGAAGGTGCGAAGTTCACGTCCTGCTACATGTTACCTGTGCTTATATTCACAATGGGATCCTGGGCTGATGCAACACTAGTGTAAGAATGCTACGATTGAGAAATCAAATAACAACAGAAGATGGTGAGGCAGCAAGGGATAAAGAACTTTCTCCATTGCCCATAAGCATGTACACTAGTACAACCACTATGGAAATCAGTACAGAAATTCTTCAAAATGTAAAACTAAGAATTTCACTCACTCAATCCAGCTATTCTTCGTCTAAGTACCTTTCTGAATGAGCTAATAACATTATTACAGTGACACATGCATACCCATGTTTATGACAGTGTAATTCCTAATAGCTAAGTCTTTGAAGTGGTCCAAATGTCCATCAACAGATACATGGATAAACAAAATGTATGTGTACACAACAGGCCACTACTCTGTCACAGAAATGGATAAACAAGTCATCTGTAGGAAAATCGGTGCACCAGGAGACCATAATGGTAAGCGAAATACATCAGACACACAAGCTTAAATATTGCATAGCTTTCTTATACAAGAAACTCAAAATATTAATGAATATCAAATAAAAATAGATAATAGGGAATAGGGGAAAAATCTTTTGCAAAAGGGAAGTGGACTATGAAACAGAGGGAGAAGGGGAAGGGGATGGAAAATGAAATTAAGATGTACCATCTACATGTGCTGGTTCCCCACAGGAAATATAATCATTTCATACAGAAAACATGTGCTAATATAAAATAAAAGCTGGAAAATGGTTGAACAATAAACTTTCCCTGGATATGATCAAAGACATTGGTGGAAGGTACGAATAAAAGGGAAATATTTTTAGTCTTTGGGCTGAGCAAAAAATAACTCATATTCCTGAGTAATTTAAATAACTCTTCAACAGTCTCTGCAAAGATAAAGTGAAGAAACAAAATATGGTGGCTGCAGAATGGAACAGGAAAGGGAAAATTATAGAAAATTGGCAACTACCCTTGGCACAGATATAAAGAATATACATTATAGGACAAACATTTTCATGTGTTAGCAGTCTGTAGAGAGGAAACAAATTAATAAAAATAGCAGATTGAGCTTTAGCACTAGAGTTGATAACAAACTTGAACTTAGTGTCTGACTTGTGGGCAATTTCACATTAATAAGGCAAAGACAAGCCTACCATGGCTGAAGTAGGAAGTGCATGTTGGATGACTGATAAGAAGAAAAGATGCATGCTTAGCTTACACATAGTTTTGAATGGGATCGCAATTACTCGGTTTTACACTTTAAGATGAAAGGAAGAAGGAAGTTTAAAAAAATTAAATGGCATAATTTCTAAGATTTTTTTTAAAATCTTTTTTAGGGATAGGGATATAGCTCAGCAGACTAAGCCCCTGCTTAGGCAAGTGCAGAGACTGGGGTTCGATCTCCGGTTTCACATGCCATACCGGCCCCACCCTCAGGCACGCTGAGCCTGTGACAGAGTTCCAGTGTGGTGGAGCATGCCTGTATGCCCAACACTGGGGAGACTGAAAACAGGAGGATCACTATGAGTCTGAGCTGCATAGTGAGACCCTGTGGGAAAAATAGTTTTTTAAAAAAAAAAGAAAGAAAAAGTCTTTTTAAAAAACTTATTGGAGGGGGCCAGGGAGATGGCTCAAGAATAAGTGCTTCCCTGGCAAAGGCAAGGGCCTGAATTCAATCCTGAGTTCCGCAAAAATAAATAAATAAATCTTATTTGATAAAGGATCTCTCTACGCAGTTCAGATTTATAGAGATACTCCTGTCTCAGCCTCCCCAGAGCTGGAATTACAGGCATACTAAAATGAATAAAATGATAATTTAAAAGAAAACATAAGGAAAGACACAGAGATTTCTTAAACAAAATGACAGAAACTCAATAATGGTTGCTACATGGAACATTGTATTGTTTTCCTAGTGTATGAACATAGAAGAGTCAATAAGATTTTAACAGACTTAAAAAATGGGTACTGGGGCAAGCTGATGATACACCTGGCAAAATAAAAATGGCAAGTCCTACCTTTTTAAACCACATGCTTTTAAACAAATATCCTTTATGGAGAGAAAAAATAATTTCTCCTTGTGTTATCTCTAAATATTGATCTATTTCCTCTCTCCCAATTTTTTCTAAGGGTAGACCCAGTACTAGGAAGCATAACATGTATTGACATTGTAACAAAGGATTAAAGAAGGTGAATAAGAAATCCAGAAGTCAAATTACAGACATATATGTGAGTACTATTTTGGAATATTTTGAGGATCTTGTAGCCAGAAATGTCCTTTGTTAGTCTGAGAACATACTATTCTGAGGAGAGGAGAAAAAGTACAATAGGCACATCGTAGAATAACTTTTTGTTGTCAGAAATATAGATTCAAATCTCATTTTGCCTTAGTTCTGAATTTCACACCTGCTGTGTAGATCCTCCATGACTCGGTGTTCTCATCTATAAATGGTTGCTTCAGGAACATTGTGACAATCCGATAACAAAAGGCATTCCATCAACAAAAAGGAAACCTACCACACAGTAAACACCAAGTGATACTTAGCCTCTTTTCCTCAGTCACAATTATTTTTACCTAGAAAATTCATACCGGAATATTTAGCAGTGCAACTGAGAAAGCAGAGAGGAAAAAAATGTAAAAAAGAATAGTCTCTAAATTCACACAGCTGAAAACAAAAACAATACTGCCAGTTTATAAAACTATATTGTCAGTTTTCAAATCTACCAACTCAAAAATCAGTTATATTGAAAATTCTGAAAAATATTTGAGATCTGAACCAAAAATAGAGACGCACCATCAAGTCCCTCGAAGATAAAGCATAACCACCTTACGGCAGATCACAAAAAGGTAACTTTAGAGAGTGGAAGAAATACCTATAGAACACACAGAGAAATAAAAAAAGAAAGAGACAATAAGGCCACATTAAATATAAACCAACAATGTGTTGCTTCCAAACATCAAGTAGAAAAATAAAATCCATATCTAAATGTCTCTTAATCTTCACTTGCATAATTCCAAGTTTTAGAATAAGAGAAATGTTAAGGAAAATAATAACTGGAATTGGAAACTGCCAAAGGTAATGATGTCCCTTAAATAGGCAATATTACAGGTACAAGGAAAAAGTTATAAAGAGAAATATAGTGGCCATTGGATAACAAGGGAGTGGTACTCCAATTATCTTGGCAAAATGAAGTCGGCAGAATTTGGATTTGATGGTATGGATAGCCATCTTGTGTAACATTGTCACACAATAACTATGTCAGAGGTATATTGACATTGGCTAACATGAATTTGCAGTGGGAAAGATCCACATAGTTTTCTGTTTTATCTTTGGCCAATAAAAGATAATAAAATAGACCAGGAAACAATCCAAGTTCAGAATGGTGGCTTTTGAGTCAAATCAGGAGATGCTCGGAAGAAAAGAGATCTGGCATGGAAGTAACTGTTCACGACCAAAAGTTAGTACTCAGATAATCACTAGAACCAGTCTTATGTCTTCTTTCAAAATAAGATCAAGCAATGGCTTGGCAGAACATGTTATAATGAAAGATGCCTGATGTTGTTTTAGAAAGATGAAGCAAGTTGATCACTTCTTAAAGCTGGCTATAATCCTAAAAGGAATATTCATTTGGATTGTAAGGGTGAACCAATATCTGAAAAACACCTAGCAATTAAATGAAGGCTTTCCCCTCTGCTGAGTCTTTTAGCTCTCTCAACCCGACAATCTAAATTTGGTGGGAGAGCTGTTTCCTGGCTCCGTCCTCCCGGCAGGCCAGCCATCTGGCCAGTTGCACCTGTTTTCTACAGCCCAACTAGTCCCAGGAGCCTTGTGTTGGTTTAAATGAAGTGGGAGCTAATGGGACTTGAATTACACGTGGAATGGGATGAAAATGCCTGACAAGGTGGAGTAGGCGAGGCCAATTAGCTATACAGGGGCAGTTAACTAAACAGAGTAATTGGAAAGCAGGCAGAACAAGGTTAAGCAAAATTGCAACAAAATGATGAATGTATTTTGGGAAAAAAAAAAAAGCACATGGACTTATGATCTGGGAGAAAAACCCAGTTCCATCTGCCTATTCCAGAGGCTCCAGCTTCTCATTCATATTAAAGAAATTTTGAACTGCACTTTAGCAACATTGCTGAAACAGAGTGCTTCGGGGCACAGACTTCCGTTCTTCTACCCTCCGATGACTTGCACTCCAGAATGAATCTTAGGCTGCTGTCAGAGACACAAGTCTGTGCTGAGGAGAATTGTGTGCAGGAAAGGGAATGCTTTGAAAATAGGCTATTTCTCTTGCTCCAGAAAAAATGGTAATGTTTTAAAACAAAAATTGCTTAATTATTTACATGAAAATTTTGCTTTGTACCATTTTGAGATCACCTCCATCTCACTGTTAGTTGCTTTTTTAGTTGTTCCCTTTGTGCATGTATGCACTCTCAAAATCTGCCCCCAGGAGTAGTTTTTTGGTTCCTTTGCTAAAAGAATGAAAAATGTATGATATGGCATTGAGGTTTGTCCTGGGTATGCACACACCACGGACAGTCTGTGAAGTTTCATAACTTTATAATTGTTCTCATTGTGAAACATTTAATCTTATATGCTTAAAATATTAGTGCAGAAACTTTTGGAGTGACTTGCCCCAGAGGTGAATCAATAAACAAATAGTATCTTTACTCCATATATATATATATATATATATATACATAAATGTATACATATATATATATTCAATTATTTAACTAGTTAGCAATTTTCCCCCTAGGCTAACAATTCACACAAAATACATGTCTTATTATTTTTGATAATTTGCCTGCCTCTCAGCTAAACACTTCTAAAAAATGGCAAAAGTGCTTTCCCTAGTTTATATAAAAAGTCCCCAGGTGCCCCTACGTTTACTGAGGTTTACTTCTTTAAGCTGGATCAGAAGCAGATTTAATGGACTATTATAGAAGAGCTTCCTTGTGGCAAAATTTAGAAATTTTCCGCATTATTTTCAAATTGTCGGCTTCCAAATATTTTAAGTATTTAAAAACTTGGGTATTTTCAAAATTAATCATTTTGATGTGAGGGACAAGTTTTAATGTTTGAAAAGAACTAATTACAATACATGTGTGTGTCAGAATATGAATATGAGACTGAAAATGAATGCGTGACTTTGTGGCTGGGTGGGTGGGTGGGTGGGTGCATGATTACTTCCAAACACTACAGATAGTGACTTGTGAATTTCATGACTGCATTTCTGTCTTTACATTATATTTCTTTATTTCAAGCTCTCACTTCAAATGTTTTAATTTGAACATCATGGCATGTTATAAGGAATAACTGAAGATTAAGCCAAGGTCACATGGTGGTTTCTTGAGAGTAGGTAGAAATATACAAGTTTGTTTTTGTTATTTTGAATTTCTTTTTTCTTTTTCTTTTTTCTTTCTCTTTTTTTTTTTTTTTTTCGGAACCGTGGATTGAACTCAGGCCCTTGTGCTTGCCAGGGAAGCACTTATTCCACTGAGCCA
>NDGN011456386.1:0-14193 GCA_002564285.1 Tympanoctomys barrerae
AATAAGTGCTTCCCAGGCAAGCACAAGGGCCAGAGTTCAATCCCAGGCAAGCACAAGGGCCTGGGTTCAATCTCCAGTTCCGAGAAAAAAAAAAAAAAAAAAGTGAACATCTTACACATAGCTTCTTCCTCTGTTTGTCTTTTCCCTCATACAGTAGCGGGAGGTACTTCTGTTCATATGAGTCTTCTCTCATGGCTTTCTCAAGGGACAAGTTTTCAGAGTAGCGGGGGAGTATCATAGAGCAGTGAAATATTTGTGCCTGTATGTCTTTCCAGCTCAGGAATGAATGCTGTACTCTTCAAAGTTGTCAAAGCTCAAAGGCCCTTGGAGGGTCTTTAGAGGACAATTTCCTCTTGAACCAGGCTGGGCAGGTGCCTTGGAAGGATGAGCAGCCAGTACTTACCAGCTCTAACCTGAGGGGACATCCCAAGCCTTGGTGGACAGTGCTGACTTCCGAGGCTGGCCTCATACCTGCCAACCTTCCTAGTTTTCTGATGAGATTTTCTTCTTTTGATCCATGTTGCTAACTTTTGTTTACATGTAAAACTCTTAAGAGGAAAAAGAGGGTGTTACAAACCAGTAGGCCTTGCACTCTTTTCCAGTCCTTGGGAGGAGAGCCTCTGGGGAAGCTCTGCCTGGGGAGCTGTGCATGGAAATGGACATTTATCTACAGCCCTAAGGCTGAGCAGGGCTCTACTACTAGATGGAGTAGAGATAGACTCTGTGCTCTGGGAGCTTCAGGTCTGGTCCAGCTGCTGCCACTGGCCTTCAGGAAACGTGTACAGCACGTGTGAGCTGGGGGCTCTGTGGCTGCCCAGCAGTGAGTTCGCTGTTGCCCCAGCACTGAAAGGAGTTTGAGCTGAATGGTTCAGTAACAGATAGCAAACAGGACAGGGAGCATGGTGAGCTTCCCTGGGAACAGCAGAAGTGGAGCAGTGGAGAGTAGAGAAGTCTTTGTGCTCTGAAACAGCTTGCGAAGGCATTATAGGGCTGATGGGCTTAAGCAAAAACTGAGTATGTGAAGTTTCTCACATTTATGGAACCTGCTAGGTCCTAGAATAAAGCCCAAACCAAGGTTTCAATGAAGTATAAACTCTATAACTGTGGGGACTCTTGTGTTTCTAGTCACCTTGTGAGGAAAGATTCTTTCTTGAGAAAGTGGCTATGGTTTCCTCCTCATCCAGTGAGGTATGTTTATATATTTAGAAAAATTCAATTTTTGAATAGCAGGAGGTTTACACAGTTGGAAAACCAAAAGTTCTTCATTTTGTCATCATCTTCTGCCTCTTTTCTCCCAACCATTGTGATTAGGTTCTTATGAACCAATCTGATTTATTTGTGTACATACAAGTAAACATATATAGAAGCTCTCATTTTACTTCCATTTTTGGGCCCTGGTCCTGAGTTCAATCCCTGGTACTGCAAAAAAAAAAAATAAAAATAAAAATAACTTCCATTTTTACTGAAAGGTAGCACATTGTAATCATGGTTTGATACCTTGCTCTTCTTTTTTTAACTTTTTTTTTTTTTAAACTTTCTGCAGCTTTATTCCAGAGGAGCTCAGTCCTTCTTGGCAGCTGCCTTCCTCGTGGTGGCCAGCACATTGCTCAGCTCCTCACACTTCCTTTTGGCATGGATTTCTTGATGAACTTGAGGGTGCTCTTGTCCTTGGAGACCTTGAGCAGCTCCGTGGCACACTGCTCGTAGGGGGTGAAGCCATGCACCTCCCGGGTCACGTCCCGCACGAACTTGGTGTGTTTGGTGAGGCGTCCGCGATGGCAGCTGTGCCTGGGTTAGCTCACATTCTTAGTCACCTTGTGGCCCTTGTTGAGGCCCACGGCCATAGAAGAGCAGAGGGCCATGACTACTGTTCTTCAATGGTTGTTTCAGCAGAAGCCATTTAACAATATTGCTCAGAGACCTTTCCCAATAGTACATAGAGTATATTCTCATTTTTTTTTCCACAGCCATATAATAGCCTACTATTTGGAGGTAACATAATGTATTTAGCCAGTTGGGGTTTTTTTGTTTTGTCTTTTTGAAACAGAGTATCACTATGCAGCTCAGGCTGGCCAAAAGCTTACTTTGTAGCCCAGATTGGTCTCAAACTTGCAGTGGTTCTCCTGTCTCAGCCACCTGAGTACTGGGATCACAGACATGCGCAACTACACCTTACTCTTTTTGCTATTATAAAGCTTCATTGGCTAACTGTACACAGTGTCATTCTCATCTAAAAATACTGTGTACAGCAGTGATGTAATGATACAGTGGTTTTGGATAGGATCTCTTGCAAAGAAAAGTATTAGTTAAAAGATGTCTCCCCTTGCATGTCATTATTTTCTGATTTGGATGTTCTATGGTTTACTGTAAAACTCAGAAACAGAGAAAAAACTTGATAAATGTCCTAATACAAAGCTCAGATATTATTTCCTTAGCTCAACCCTTGTGTTTACAAATAGACCTAACTTCAAAACTCTAGATTTTACTTTGCAATAGTTTTCACCAGATCCATCTGGCTTCCAACTATGTTTATGTGGCAAAAGTTCATTGGCAGCATCTGTAATTGCTGGGGCTGGGCAACTTTATACACTTTTAGGGCTCCTCTTCCTTTGCAATTCAGGCTGGCCTTGAACTCACTTTGTAGCCCAGGCTGGCCTCCAACTCACAGTTATCCTCCTGCCTCAGCCTTCCGGGTGCTGGGATTACAGGCGTGCGCCACCATGTCCAGCAAGTGCTCTTTCCTGAGGTGATTCTAGCCCTCTGAAATTCTCACAAGCTGCCATGATCTTGTTTTGGTAGACGGGCTCATCTTCGCTTGTGCCTGGAGAAGTTGAAGGGGTTGGTGCCACTTGGGCCTGAATCCAGTCGACACACTACACTGAGTTTATTAACAAAAGCCAAATTGCACATAAAGGTAAGTGTACCCAGGACACCTCTTCATCTTCCCTGCCTAGCAAGAGCTTGTGTGCCAGAGGCACAAGCAGAGGTGTAGCTCCAGGCCAGTTCTGTCCCTGCCCTCTGAGCCGGATGTGTGAATGAATGCCAGGTACCGCAGATGCAGTGTGTCCCACACCCCACGCGTGTTTCTCAGCCCTGGGCTCCTGCTGGTAGATGGTCCATCTACCTCTCCGTGCAGTTACACAAGCCAGAAGCTCAGACATGAGGCATCTCTGGTTTCTTAGCTATATAGAGCTAAGTCATCCCCAAGACCTAAATATTTTGCAACCTGTTCTACTTCTGTCTTCACCACACCACTGTCAACTGTAACAAACCCCTCAGAGGCCTCCTCCACCTCCCTTCCTCCCTCCATCCCTCTGGCAGCTCAGAGAGCTTCTCTCCCTGTTTCCTAAGAGCAATCCCGCCAAAGCTCAAACCAGAGCAGTAGTCCACTAAACGGTCTTCTGTGGCTTGTGATACAGTGTCGCCAGGCCTGCCGTGGCTTCAGGCCTGACCCTCCCGCCTCCTGTGGCAGCCTCTGTGCCACACATCCCCCCTCCCCCAGCCTCCTTCAGCCCTTGTTCTTTTCCCTCACAGACACTGTGCCGGCTCGCCCTGTGGGGTGCTTCCCCCCTCTGCTCTGCCTGGTTAGGTGCTGCTCATCCTTCAGCTCTCAGCTGGCTCAGGGAAGCCTTCATTGATCCTCCTGACTCAGTCTCCTTCCTGTAACACAGCCCCCGCACCCCAACCCCCACAGTACACATTTAGCGGAGGTTCGTGTGGCTTTGGGGCACCTCCATCGTCCAGCTCCCCAAAGGAGACTGGTGTTCATGCTTGCCTTGTATTCACCAAACCTCACAGTGTCAGCCCAGAATCACCCCTCAGTCCTCACTGAATACCAGAGCGTAGTAAGGTGTCATCCCAACTCCGAGAGCCACATTCCAAAGCTCTAGTGAGCATGTTTTTATAGCTGTATCTTGGTTGGATAAATACCACTGTAATTATGGCTAGTATCCTGCCATACATGACAATTCTAGGAGGAAAAAAAAAACCCTCTATTTAAAGCAAAACAGCTACAATTAAACACTTTTCTTAATTATCTGAAGAATTTGAGAAGCTAGGGGGCAGATTTGTAAAAATAAATTTTCTTTGGAAATGTGTTTTATAAGCTCTTCTGTTGGACAATTTGGAATCAAGACTTCAAAAGGGACTGCTATTTCCTGCTAACAAACAGAAGTTAATTGAGAATTGGCGTGACACAAAAAGTACTCATGTAATTGGGGCATGCACTTGAATAAACATAATTGAAGTACATTTTTGAAGCTTCCATCTCTTGAGTTCTGAGAGATGAGATGTTGAGGGGCTCAGTGAGACAAGGGGACCTGATGGAGGGGGTCCCTGCCTGCAGTCTTTTTTCCAGAATTAAAGGGTATGGAAGACTGGCATGGTGACACACACTTATAATCCTAGCACTCTGGAGTCTGAGTCAGGAGAATCGTTGCAAGTTCGAGGCCAGCCTAAGCTACAAAGTGAGCTCAAGGCCAGCTTGAGCTGCATAGCGAGATCTTGTCTCAAGAAGAAAGAATATAGAATGCCAGAGTGGCAGAGCTCACCCCAGTGACAAACCATTGTCCACAGTTTGTCAACACTGAAGACACAGAAGGAAGCCCCTAGTCTCTGGCCCCCTGACTTCCTGTCTCTAGCAGCAACACACCAGCTGGCTCTGGGACAGTTAGCACATTTCACTGCTGGAAGGGAAGACACAAGGTCATGGCCACGTAAGGATCTGCCTGTAGGCTCCAACAGCTGCCCCCTTGACTTGCAGAAACTTGAAGATTGTGACAGGAAAGCCATTCACCAAATAGACCAGCTTCAGCGTGAGCAGCGGCACCTGAAGAGGCAGCTGGAGAAGCTGGGCATTGAGAGGATACGGATGGACAGCATCGGCTCCACGGTCTCCTCGGAGCGCTCGGACTCCGACAGGGGTGAGCTGCTCTCCCTCCTCCCTTGTCCTCCCTGCTCTCGTCCCCCTCCTCCCTCTCCACCTGCCAGGCCCTCAGAACAGAGCTGCTCACAGGAGGTCAAGCGAGCATAAAGGGCAGTAGATTGACCTAGGGAAGCATCACGGTGTGGCTGCCAGTCCTGAGTCCTGTCTTCCTATTAGCAAAGAACCGCTGGGGGCTGGGCGGGAGCACTGCCTGCCTTCCTGCGGGGCGCCTTTACCTATGCCTCTCTCTTGCCTGCTCCCACAGAAGAAATTGACGTAGATGTGGAAAGCACAGACTATCTCACGGCAGATCTGGACTGGAGCAGCAGCAGCGTGAGTGATTCTGACGAGCGGGGGAGTATGCAGAGCCTGGGCAGCGATGAGGGCTACGCCAGCTCCGGCATCAAGAGAAGAAAGCTGCAGGACAGCCGCAAGACGAGTCTCGGGCTATAAGCGTGCCCGCCCGCCCGCCTGCCCACCGGCTGCCTCCTGGATGGCCGTCCTGTCCGTGTGGATCTGATTAGGTAGTGTATGGGACCTGCCCACAACGCCCTTGCACGTCAACTTCAGTGTACCACCTTTACCAAATCAGCTTTGTAAACGTTTTCAAGGAAGTACGTAAGATTGTGGGTTTCTGATTGCATCCACTAGCTTCTCTCTCTCCATAAAAATTCGACTGAGAGACCGTACATTCCAATCAATTCAAAGCACCCAAGAGTTTTTAGAACCAAGTAAGCAATTGTCACATCTCAGCCACTTCCCCCTCTCCTTTACTGTCCTCATATAGTTCAAGTTTTCTGGCTTACTGTGTTACTTGCCTAGGAGAAGTGTCCAAGTGTGTCTCGTGCTTAGGAAACTGAAGGAAACAAACTTTTCAAAATTGAGACTCCGGTCTCAGACTCCAAAGTAAGCTTTGAAAGCAGAATTTAAGAGCACTTAACCACGGACCTCGCCAGTGAGGAAGTCAGGAATACCTCCAGCCAACACCCTCCATGCCCCCTGTATCCCACCCTGCCGCCGCGCGTGGAAGGGAGCAGTGTTCTCACTTAAACCGGACACCTTGGCAGCGTGGCCCCGGGGCTGCACAGCTTAGAAAGTTCCAGCACTGTGTTCTCGCAGACGACACGGTACAATCTCTGTGTGCTGTCCCTGGGACCTCGCTGTGTGCTGCAGTCTCAAGGCACATCCCCCCTCGGGCTTGTTAATGCTACTTGTCTCTGGAACATTTTTTTTTTCCTACCTCAGAGATAAACAAGATCTCCATTTCCCACTCAGCAAAAGTGATTATGCCTCTTTTTCCCCCCAAATAAGTGATATTTGGTCGAATTCCAATCTCTTTTCCTATGTAACCTTCAGCAATAACTCAGCTTAGGCACTAGCTGAGCTAGTGGCCATTGCCAGTGAAAGGAAAGTCCACGTTGCCACTCCGAGTTGTAGGGGACAGGAGGGGTTGCACAGTGTCACTAGAGTCTCTCTATTGATGGCTTCTTTTTGGATACACCTGGAAACTTCTTTAGGGAGGCTTTTGGGTTGACAGTTTAAAAGGCTGATTTTTTTTTCTTTTGGGTTATGGTTATGATTTCTCCCTAAAGTGGTCCCCCACTTTGTAGCATTTTTATTTAAGCTAAAACAGAGCACATGTATATGTACATAAGACACATTAAATCTATAAATACTATTTATTCATTTTATATAAACTAATGTAATGGAAAATAAATTCTTATGACTTTGTGCTTTTATAGATGTTCTAGAAACTTTGTATGCAGGTATCTACAAAATTGGTTCATCCCCCTTAATATTTTTGCATTCATATTTTTGAGGTCTTGATGTTTTCAGCCTCTTGTGACTCTTTTTCATCAAGTTTGAACCATTTATAAAAAATCTGTGACGCTGAAGCAGAGTGTGTGTCACACAGCGATGGAACATTCCTAAAATCCACAGATGCACTGCGACCTAAGGGCTCAATGGCTGACTCAGCAGCGGGTGGCCGCCCTGCGCTGCCCTCCCGCCTGCGGTCACTCGGTCACTCGCACACCACAGCCTCGCAACTTACGCAGGCTCTACTCTTCACAAGTCAAGTTCAGACGCGCTCACGGGAGCTCATTCTCTACATGAAGATCAATCTAAACAAAGCAAGATCACTTTTGTGGGTTGGTTTTTCTTTTTTAATGATTCTTTAATGTCTTAAAAAGTTTATTTTTTTAATTGGAAGTTGTGGACTCCTAAAAAAATTTCCAAAGTCATCTATAATTCTGTTTTGGTTTTCTATTTTTTTTTCCCCTTCATTTTGGCTTGGGGGGGCGTTGACACAAAGGATTTTTTTTTAATTGTTGGAATCTTTTCCAATTACCAGCTGAAGATTTGCACTGAAATACAACTTGTATGCCTTTTGCATTTTTAAAGCCTGCTTCCTGAATTTAAGCAGAATGATAGTGTTCAAAGAGCCAGCTCAGCTTGTAACATGTTTGAAGAAGGTATATCCGCACTTTGAGGTCCCTTACGAATGCCATTTGCTAGACCTCACAAGCATTTTGTTTAATTGCTATATCCAAGCGCCTCACAAGTCCACGATGCTGGATGCCTTACGGCACTGGAAACTCAAAACTTTGGGAAAAGCTTGTGGGCTTGCATTGGGGGAGGGAAGGGAACACAACTGTACTTGTTTGTTTAGTTTAGAAACAAGGCATCTGAGAGATGCCATTATTTTCTGTGTTTCAATTGTTGTGCCTTTGAGTTAAACTGCATTTTTGTCTTTTGGTTGAAATATAAAATGTACTGTCCCAATATAAAACCGTAATTATTTGACCTCTGCACTGTTTGTCTGGTCCTTTTTAATTTGGTTGCATATAATTGTGGTACTTGATAGATCACTATATTTTGAATGCATTTGTGATAAAATGACACCAGGGTTAGACACTATTTTCAAAGCTCAAGGTAGAAAAAGTCAGCATGCTAGATAGGCTTCTCTTTGACCAAAACTGTAACCTTCAGGACCAGCAAACCCAGCCCAAGGCAGCTAATCCCCTCCCCCACGTGGCTGAACCCCAGCCTGGATTTGCCAAACTGTCCTCTCTCGTTCACTGAAACACCAGCGTGACTGCTAGAGCTATAGAGTCTTTTTGGTTGTTTTGGTTTTTTAAGCAAAAGAAAAAGAAAAAACCTTTCTACTAGGGTTGTTGGGGGGAGGGGACGGGCAAAGATATAAACCCCAGCCTTTAAGACTTTGACAATTGTACGTGAATATAGATGTGTATAAATATAGGCACATGCATATTTTTTTGCAAAAGTTCTTTTTAAAAAACTAAAATCAAAAATCAAAACTGCACTCTGATACCATCATAATGCAAATGGAAAAAGAAGAGTCTGTTGTCCATTTTAGTTTCTTGCCATGAGAAAAGATCCATGAGTGCTTTTGTTAACGTCCCTGAAAATGCAGCTTTCCGATATCCCTTATTGGCTTTGAATGGCAGGCTGAGCACCCAGGGTATTTTGATTTTGGTTTTCTTTTGCTAAGCAAAGATCTGGAATTCTTCAAGGTGCTGATAGCGACTGCTGGTTCCTCTCTCTACTCATAGACCGAATGCTAGTTTAGTAACTCAGAGAGCATCACACTTTTGAGCAGGCCCTAGATTTTTCCACAGCAACCCAAGATTAAAATAATTCCATTGTCAATTCAGAATTGGGCATTAGGTTGGCCCCACCCCTACAATGGGGCCGTGTTAGTGTTTGTTATTTTGATTTTAAAGTGGGCATTTTCCTTTAACCTCAACTTTCTTAGAAAGGGACAAAGGTCCTCTCCTGGGTTTCCTGTGGCCCTCTTTCTACTGTCTTTGAAGTGGCCAAGAGAAAATCCTGGGGTCTGAAAAAAATGGGTAAACTAGGTAGATAGGATGCTCGAAGTAACCTTTAGCAATATCTTAGGGCTTGATCATGGATTTTGTGGACTTTTTCCTCTTGCCTTCTTCCCCGTCATGTAAAGAGAGAACTTATTTTTGAAAAAGCACAGATATATGCACATTACTATTTAGGTTTTTATACCATACTGTATTGGCAAGTAATACCACTTTCTTTGTGCTTTGTAAAACTATTCATTTCCCCAAATCTCGGTCTTTTCTGTTTCTTTGCTGGTGTCCCCCAAGTTTCTCTGTCTTCCCTCTTTACCTGTCCTGTGTGTTGAACACCAGGTAGTGAAAGGCCAAAGGGCAATTTCCTGCGTGTCAGTCTGTTAGTTTTCTGTCTCTTTGATGAAGCATGTTGTGGTAGCTGGCTACTCCTCGCTCCAAAATCCTTCCTGGGAGAAGACAACCCAAAGACATTAGATGAGGTGGTTTTTCTCATTCCGTGTGATCGGATCTCTGTAGACTGTAGGAAGTTTTGTTTTCAAAGATCCTGAGTTAAGGGGGGGTGCAATATGTGACTATATCATGATTTTGTCATCAATATTTATTACATGGATGATTTACTTATATTCTTCAGAAAGAAGAAATAATTGATGGGCACTGCTAGATTCAGCTATTGGATGGCTGAAAATTTTGAGTCTGTCTTCTCTCAAAATCATAAAATGAGAATTAGTAGGCACCCAATTCTAAAATTGATCCCGATTTTTCAATTTTCTTTATCTGTGGGGGTGGCAGATTAAAGGGAACATTCTTCATTTTAGCTTTTGAGAACCAAACTTGCCTTTCCCCTCATCCCTAGAATTGGTGCTTTTGGAATATTGGTGTTAACATCAATGGGGGGAGGGAAGGGGTCGTCCTAAAGGTAAACACAGCCTCAACAGGGGAGCAGCAGATGAAAGAATGGGAAACTGTTTCCAGATGTTTATTTCTTTATGTAAATATGACGCCAATGTAAATCCTGTGTCAAGACCATAGAGAATGGTGCTTTTTACTACAATTAGCACATGCATTTTTAGAAACTATTACATGTTTTAGAGACTCTTTGCTGTGTATATGTAAACTTATGTATTGTTCAACTGTTAACAAATAATAAATTATTTCATTATTAAAGAAATGTTGGTCTTTTCACTATTGTTATGTCTGGGGGTGAAGATGTATGCACAATGTAATGCACTGGAGTTAGATCTGGAATGCAGTGGTACAAGAAAGCGCCCCAAGTAATCTGGGAATGGGGGGTGGCATTGGAGCTGGGCCAAGGGGGTTGGCTGGGGAGGAGCATGTACCTTCAGGAGAGGCCAGCCCAGGGGCTAGGGTGGCTGGCTGCAGCCTGGAGGCTCGGCCTCGTGGGGTGGCAGCACCACAGGCCTCAGGAGAGCAGAGAGGCCCCCAGCCGGGACGTTAGTTCTTTTACCTGCTGACACCTCTGGCTAACTCACATCATTCACTCATTTATTGAACACAGTCTCTGCTTTGGGTCAGGCTCTGTCACAGAGCCGAGGACACATCAAGGAGTAGAACACACCAAACCCCTGTTCTTCTTGTGAGTTTCCTCTCCCCTGAGCCCGACTTTGGCGCTCAGCTCCCCTTTGTGGCATGTTTGGGGGCTGCACTGCCATCGCCCATCTGTGCTCCTGGTCCCCTAGGAGGGCACATGTCCAGGGTATGAGGGAAGGGAATAGTGTCTTTCTGCTGTTATTTCTGGTGATACTGGGGCTTGAACTCAGTCAGGGCCTTTGTACTGAGCTACACTCCAGCCTTTTTTTTNNNNGGGGGTGTAGGGTCTAAAATATTATATTTCCCAGGTGGGCTCAAACTTGCCACCTCCTGCCTCAGTCTCCCAGACTGCTGGGATTATAGCCATGTGCCACCATGGCTGGCTTGTCTCTCTCTTAACCAGAGACTTTTTACACTAAAACCACCAACAATTGTTTAAAGGTTTTATGGTGCCCTCAAGTTAACTATAATGTTACACCGCCAGCAGAGTCTAAGAAAAAGGAATGTTCTGGTATTTCTACTTTGGAAAACAAGTCCAAATCATCTGCTTTCTCTTAAAAGTATGGGCCACAGTGAATGGAATACGTGCTTCTAAGAGCCCTCTCTGTAGACAGCTCCAAGGTAGACCAGCAAAAGCTATGTTCCAGCAAAGCAGTAGGATCAGTGGCCTCCCTGTTTACTGAGGGCATTGAGAGGAAGCTTTGAACTGTAGATAATTATAAAGGCAGCTTTCGCAGAAAGATAGACTCCACCACAAGATGACAAATCTTATTTCCAAAGTTTCCTGAACTTGTTTGTTCACAGTAAAATTATCTTTGTTATACTGTGTGGTGCCCTCAAGTTAACTATATGTCGTGGCCATAGTCAGCTTGCATTTACCCCATGCCTAGCAAGGGCTGGGTGTGCCCCGCCAGAGCCCCAGCGAGTGTTCACACTCGGCCCCGCGAGCTAGTGCTAGCAGGCACCCCCTTTTCAGATAAACTGAGGACAGGTGAGCCGCTTTGCCTCCAGTCCACATGGAGTGAGGAGTGGGTCTGCCGACGTGGGGGCTTAGGTTCGTTAGTGAAGCAGAAAAACTGAGACCTCACCAGACAATTTGAGCCTCGTTGCTAACTCACTGACCTCTCCTCAACCTCCACTTCCCTCAGATTCGTGGTGATCCTCCTGCTTTCAGCCTCCCCAGTGCTGGGATTACAGGCCTGCGCCAGCTGGGGCTCTGGTGGCTCAGCCCAGCATGTGGTGCCGGGGATCGAACTATGATCCCTGTGCTCACCAAAACTTGTCTAAGCAGACACTTTAGTCCACTGAGCTATCTTGCTGGCCCTCCTGTCTTTTTAGCTATCTCTTCCTTTCTGCTGCCATTTCCCCCTGGGGTGCCTGAGACACCGAGTCCCCACATTTGGCACCTGAACAAAATATTTGGAAAGAGATAAGTGGGCAGCAGGAGCACTTTCAAAGAGCATGCGACAGTGGAGGGAAGTGAATTGGTTAGAGTACTGAGTACAGGTATGCGTGGGTACTGGCATAGCAGGTGTAAAACTTGGAGATGGAGGCTCATTAGGGCCAGAAATGGGTTCGCTAGGGCCAGAGAGTAAATGTGCTTGAAGAGAAGCCAAAAGAAGAAGTTAAACAGAATTATTAGTAGTTAAAAATGAGACAAATAAGAGTCTCAGGAATCATAGAGGTGGGCTGGGGAGATGGCTCAGCAGTTCAAGCGAGCACAAGGTCCTGAGTTTGATCCTCAGTAACAAAAAAAAAAAAGGAGTCAGGGAGATATTCTGTACTACAAGTGGTTTTGGCATACTTGCTCTGGTATTTACTTTTCTGGATTTGATTAGAAAGGGTTTTACGACCACAAAGGTTTGACTCAGGGTGCTTCTTTAAAATCAAGTCCCAAACCGGAGTGGGACAAGAAGAATGAAATAAAGATACAGCCAATTGATTTTGAACTCTCTAGTTTTGCTCAATTAGATGAAAAAGGAAAAAAAAATTTTTTTAATTTCAAACGGCTAGCTCCATGTAGCCCATTGGTGCCACTGGGGGAGGGGCTCAGGCCCGGCTAGGGGAGGGCCCAGAGCTCCGGTCCTAGGCAGAGCCAGCCCAGGGTTCCCAGCCGCCCACATGGCTGTGTGCCTGCCTGCTCCAGCTGTGGCAGCAACTATAGTCCCGTGCTGCTGAGGATAAGCTGGAGGGTTCCTACTACAGCACTCCGTGGCCTCAGTGTTCGCTGCACACGTGCTGCCACTGTAAATTTGTTTGTCTCAAAATAGTGTCTGTGTTTTAAAATCTGGGCCAAAACGGGACATCAGCAGAGTAAAGCAACAGCCAGCACGCACCGCAACCCTGGCTACAGGGCCATAGCCCCATGTCCCTGGGGAGGGCGAATGTCGGTGAGAGCGCCCACTCCCGGTACTAACAGCGTGCCCAGCTCCGGGCCCATAAAGGCAAAACAGCAACCAGAGGTAGAACCTCAGTACAAAGAGGTCACCAGCTTTTGTTTGCTGTCATCAGGGTGATTATACAGGAAAAATCAGGATTATAGTTCAATCGACTCAGAACACCGCTTAAATCACTCCAGACTCTCATACTGCTCAATTGGTCATTCTTCCATAAAAATTTAAAATTTATAAATAAAAAAGGATATATGGGATTAAAAAATATAAATTAAGTAGTTAAAGGAAAAACATTTTAAAGGGCTTTTCAGCTGCAAGTGTGGACAGCTAAAAAGGTGCTGGAGTGCTGACCTGGAGGGCTACAAAGGGCCATTCTGCCAGGAACAGAGCCTGACAGAAAAGCAGGAAATAGAGAGGTTTTCTCTCTCCATTACAACTGACCCTAAAAGAGAAGCTTTTCCATTTTCCCCTTAAGGTAATTAATTTAAAAGGTTGTTTCCATCCTCTAGATAAAAAGTTTGTCTTTAGATTGAAAAGAATCATAATTCCTAAGATTTACAACAATGGAGATATTTAAAAAGATTACTTAAAGTTCTCCTGATTCCTAATAAGGTTGTGTCTTGGTTACTTTCCACTTGTTCCTGGCACAAAACACCTGACACCCAAAATGAAGGAAGGAAAGGTTTCTTTAGCTCACGGTTAGTGGAGGTTTCAGTCCATACTCAGCTGGCTCCAAGGCAGAGTGACACATGGCAGAGGGCAGCAGTTCATGGCAGCGGAAAACAGCAAAACAGCAAGAGTAAAAATGCAGGAACAGTGGCAGTGGTGGCAGAGGGCGAGCCTCTCTCTCTTCCTTATACTACCTTCCGGCTATCCACCCCAGGGCCAGTGTAGCACTCACACCCGTAATCCCAGCAGCTCTCACAGTCATAATCCCAACACTGGATCATAAATTAATCACAAACTCTAGAAGCCCGAAGCCCCATCCCTGCATGAGGCTTTAGGGGGAGGACACAAACCATTACAGGTTGATTGCCTGTTTTATAGTCTTAAATTGGTATAAAAATGTTTTTGATATTTTACAAACAAATATAGAGATTTGGAGAGCAATCTAAAAGCAGCAGGGTTTAAATACTCACTTGATTTTGACATCCCGTATAAATAGTGGCAGATGGGCTGGGAAGATAGCTCAGTGGCATAAGCTCCTGCCTGGCAAGCACAAGGTCCCGAGTTCAATCCCGGGTACCACATGAAAACAAAACAAGAAAAATGACCTTCCTTTTGGCTAGAACCGCCATTTCCAGTAATTTGCCAAAATGACTAACACAAAAGGCAAGAGGAGGGGAACCCAGTATATGTTCTCCAGGCCTTTTAGAAAACATGGGGCTGTTCCTTTAGCCACGTACATGCAAATCTACGGAAAGGGTGATATTGTAGACATCAAGGGAATGGGTACTGTGCAGAAAGGAATGCCTCACAAATG
>NDGN011456392.1:0-11455 GCA_002564285.1 Tympanoctomys barrerae
AACAAGAAATGTAACTTTTGTATCTGATAAGGTCAGCCAAGTCCCCTCAGGATTTATCCTGAACCCTGAACTATACTTTGTAGATCCTTTGTCAGTGTCAGCCAGGTGGATGAGTCATAGCCATTGCTTAAGCAATTTACTCTCCATGAAAGCCTGAAAGAATGTTTTCTCTCCCTGTGACTCTCTTTAGGCACACACTGAATGTTTGAGGCTTATAGAGTAACTGATGTACTAATCATATGAGTAGAGCTATGAAAAACAGAGGAATTAATCCTGAGGGTCTTCGTTAATTCTCGTCGCTTAGACAAAATACCCAACTCCCAGAATGTAAGAGAGGTGAGGTGTATTTCACCTGATAGTTTGTAGAATTTCAGCCATAGCAGGCTGCTGCAGGGAACCGTGCAGGGGAGAGGGGCAGGGCAGAGGGGCAGCCCTGAGAGGCCGCGGGCAGCAGGCCGCAGGCAGGAGCCTCCTTTTCCCTTTTGTGCATACAGGCTGTAAGCCCAAGAGGCACTGTCCAGGAACCCAATCCAGGACTAGCTTTTTGTTTTTGTTGTTGTTGTTGTTGTTGTTTTGGGTTTTTTTGTTTTGTTTTGTTTTGTTTTTATCACAGACGCGCAATCCTTATTCATACACCCAGAGTCCAGCTTCCTCCAGACATCCCCAGAGCGAGCGCAGCAGGCTGCGAAGGCTTCCAGGTGGGGCGGTAGCAGTCTTGGGGCGCTAACAGCCGCAGAGACCGTGGCGGGCCGAGATGGTCGCTTATTTGAAGCACGCAGATTTCTTGGGCCCCATCTGGAATTATGTTTCTGCAAGTACTCTTTTACGTATTTAATTTCATTTTCACCCCCTTAAGTAAGTGTTCAGATATTCCTTAATTCTTGTCAAAGAAACAAAAGACTAAAAGTGATTACTTTACTTGACAACCTAGTTTCATTAAATACCAAAAAAAAAAGCATCCAACCACACTTTTCATAAGAAAAGATAATGGCTGAAACATATCAAAATAAAATTCCATCAGTCTTCACAAGTGTTCTGTTAATTCATGCCAGCAAAGAAGGGACAATTTAAAACATAAAAAAATAACTTTTCTGATAAATCTTTTCAAAACTGCCCTCCAGAATTTGCAGAACTGGTAGCGACATACCTGTTACGACTCGTTCTTTTCACTCTAAGAAGTCTTTCCAGGTTTGTGTGACGTAAGCCAAAATCCATCCTATGGGACAGAAATGCTAGACAAAGGCAAACCCATGAATTAAAGAGAAAGTCCCCTTCAGAAGAGAAGTCGAGGTTGCCTGGAGCCTCCCAAGAGGATTCCCCACCCTACCAGGATGCACAGCCTTGAGTGTAGCCTCCAGGCAGTGAAGGTTCTGGATGCCCGGTAGAGCTGGCGGGAAGGATGCCCCGTGTCACAAAGCCGGCAGTTCAGCTGGGAGAGCACAGCTTCGCTGCATGTGACCAAAGTCTCTGCTTCTTAACTCTGAACTTACATCGAATTTGCAAACTAGCCTCAGTGATGAGTCCCTCCCGGCCACTCTGAGACCAGGAGCGCGTGGACTGGGCAGTGCTGGCTGTCGGATGCCATCTCCAGTGTCTGCCCTCTGGCTGCATCGCAGGGACTGTCCAGCCTTGTCTCTCGAGGTGGACCCAGGCCTTCAGGAGAGACAGCGGCTGCCCTCCCTGCAAAGGTCTGACTCCACCCACAGAGCAGCAAAGCAGTGTCACCCTGGGACACTGCACCCTCCTGACCTCAGCCTCAGAGGGGAGTCATGTGGGGACAGCCACTGAGGCGGGCAACGCTACTCTGTGATCACACTATATGGGTCGGGTTAGATTTAGATAGCACTTAGTGTGGTCCTAACTACTCACAGCTGTTCAACTATCATGTCTGCTCCATCAATACTCCCCTGCAGCCCTGCTTCTGTTTTCTAAAACTATTTGGGCAATTCACGGAGCAAAGAGAGGACGCTTGCCGTTTGTGTAGTCTGCACTGAGTTATAAGTAGTGCTGTACAGTTGAAGGCAGCATTTGCAAAGAAAGATGGAATGGTAGTTACTTCTTTCTTTGGTTCTGTAGTCCTTCAGAGCAAGTATATTTATTTATTTATCATCTATCATTATCTATCTATCACCTATCATCTATCTGTCACCTATTTATCATCTATCATCTATCAATCATCTACCTATCATCTACCATCATCTGTCTATCTATCATCTATCTCTCATCTATCGGTCCATCCTATCTGTCTGTCTCTCTTTCTATCTATCATCTTTATTCCTGTCATCATGGAATTGATAAAAAAGGAAAAGAACTAAAATTACTAAGGAAATTCTAAGTTCCAAGTAATTTTCCTGCAATAATATATTCTGTATTTACTCAACAGTCCTTTGCTGTAGAGTCATCACACTTTTACAGAAATTAATTTTAAAATGTTGCCAAAATTAGTTGTCTGAAAAACCAGGACTGTCACTTTAACTTAGCACTTCCTGGAGCACACAGTGGTGTCTTTCCCCACGTGACTCTGTCTCACAGCCAGCACCTCCGTGGGAGGGGAGCTGTAGGTGGGCTCATGGTCCTTCCTGGAGAAGTGAGCACGTTTTACTGCAGTGCCAGACTCTTGGAGAACGAACAGGGAGAGCAGAGTGAGCCAGAGGGCTCCCGCAGCGTCACACCCGTCAGGCGCGCTTGGCCGTCTCCCTGCTCCTGTCTCAGTCTTCATGATCCTGCATCATGGGAGCTGTCCTGCTTGCCTTTTTTTCCCTTTGCTTTCACTTGCACATAAGAAGAAGATGAAGACTGGGCACAGTGGTACTTGCCTGTCATCCCAGTGCTTAGGGAGCTGAAAACAGGAGGATCACTACAAGTCCAATTTCTATACTGAGACCCTGTAGACTTTGTACTAAATACAAATAAATAAATAAATAAATAAACAAATTAATAAATAAGATGAATGCAATGACTTTACTTAGATATTTCAGTGATATTTTCCAAGTCAGAGTAAAGGTAGATATTCAAATGTAGATTAAGTATCTCTACAAAGTAAGTTAGGTGTTGTAAGGCTCATGAAATGAAAGTGGTCTTAGAGAATTATAATCTATTATTTATTTTAAAAACTAGACCCGTGTTACGAATCTGATGACCTCAGCATTTCTGCAAGACATAATGTCAAGCCCAGGATCTGTGAAATCCTCTTCAGTATCGCAAAACACTGAAATCCTTTATGCTCAGCTTCTCAGTTTTGTTACCTGTTCAGTGTAATAAGAAATATGAAGACTGGGGAGATAGCTCAGTGGAATAAGTGCTTGCCTGGCGAGTGCACGGTCCTGAGTTGGATCCCTGGTACCACCAAAAAAAAAAAAAAAAAAAAATCACTTTTATTTTACTTCCTGTCTTAGTAGATATAAAAGTAATGTGAGGATACGAGATGCCTCGAGCTGGTTTGCTCCACCAGATTGTGTGCTTGCACTTTCAGTGTGCGCAGAGACAGCCTGCAGGTACACACCTGCCACGCCAGTAGGCCTCCCTCCGTGCTGGGCTTCCAGGCAGCTAGCTGGGGCAGGTGCCCTCAGGCTGGTCCCCCACTGCGGGTTCTGCAAGCAGGGCCTCCTGGGCAGAACGCAGAGGGGCTGGGCTTGTCCTGAAGTGCAAGGCCGCTTTGTCTGAACTCGGGTTCCTGTCAGGATCAGGGAGCTCCTCTTCAGGTCTTCGTGGTCTGTGCCTGCTGGGGCCAATACACCACACACCAGGGCCACGAAAAGTGAGTTCCAAATCCTTTAATCCAGCCTTGACACAAAGCCCAATTTGCCTCATCTTGAGGGTCAACTGAAGCAGCCTTTGCACTACAGGAAGCTTTGGAAACCATCCTCACCTTTTGAAGCCACTGCGTTACTTTCTACATGTCTGTGGTCTGAGTTAGGAAATAAAAGATGTACTTAAACATTTCAGCTAGATACATAAAGTGCAGTAAGTCTTACAAACAAAGAGCCTCACAGTGCCAAACCTTGACCAATCATTTTTATCGTCTCATACAACGAATCCCACAATTCTCCTTGATCTCACCTAATGGTATCTTGATTTTTCCCTTTTGAAGATAAATAGAGAAAAGGGCATAAGCTCAACACAACTCATCCAACACAGTCATGAGTAAGCAGAAGCACATACACAGAAAACAACACACACACCAGCTTTGAATATACACATATTTGATCATCTGCACTTTCATGCTGTAAAAATGGAAGCATAATAGATCTTGATAGTGACTATTTCCTCGTATGTAAAACAATTTATATACATTTGAGAAACCTGCAGAGTATTCCATTGCAATGAAATAATTTGTTTTGTCAGTTCTATGTTGCTGAAAACAAGATTGGATATTTTTCTGATATTTCACTATAATTGGCAAAACTTCTTGTGTATTACATTATTTTCATACAGCTCAAAATAAATTGCAAAGAATGAGTAGTGAGAGGGAGTACTTTTTTATCTTCAACGATTTCATAACATCTTATGCATCAGGAACTGAAAGGCTTTTTCTTCATTTATTCATTTGAAGAACTTATAACAGATTCAAAGTCTGTAAAGCACCATGTTGGGCACTAGAGGGAAACTGGTGAGAAAAGCAAGGTTCCCAATTCTTTAGACATAAACACAACTTAATTTAGGAAATGCATAGTGCGATTGAAAGTATGGTGCATGGTTACACTTTTTAAAATTTTGAACTGTAAAGGACACCACACCTCCAGTCCCCTCAAAAGCCTCCCCCTGCTCTTTAAATAGTTATTTCACCATTTTCTACTTTCAAAAGCAGTTCTGAAGTCATCTTACCTGGTTGCTTTTAATTGTGTCGTTGCTGTTGACACTGATTTCCTGATTTGGTTGCAAATATTTTGTTTTTATGATCATCCAACTTTGGAGAAGAGGCAGAAGCTACACTGGGGCAGGCCTGCCGAGGAGGGCAGTGAGGAAGTTCTGGATACTTGCTGGCCTCTCTGCCCATTGGCATCGGCGGCAGCCTTCACCATCTGGTGAGTCACATTTCATGAAGGACACTCACAGAAGAGGACTTCAAGAAATGCTTCAGGAAGCAGAAAGAGCAATGGCTACATGTGGTCACGGGGAGGAGGAAAAGGAGGAGGAGGAGAAGGGGGAGGAGGAGGAGGACAGACATTCATGGCGATGTCTTGTAAAGTAATAAATGTTTCTGAACATTCAGTATTCACCATATGCTTTGAGCACCCTCCAGGAGATTCATCAGTTAAGGGCATTTTACTGTGTGCTCTGAAAACTATATAAAATGCTATGAGCACATTTAGAAAACAGACTTCACCCAAGAGAGTGAGGAAATTCAAGGCATTGGCTGGAAACAAGCCAAGACTTTTCAGACAACTAAGAATGAGCCATGTGACGGAGGGCTGCAGAGCGAAAGTTTCAGGAAAGGCAGGGTCCTGTGATCCTTTTGCCAAGGCCTAAAACAATTCATATCAAGGAAAGTGACAGAACTCTTTACTGAAAATTTAGCATTTTCCCACCCTTCAGAAAATTGAAGGATTGTGAAAAAAAAATCTGATCTAGAAAAGGAAAAGCTGCGTTGTATTATATTTTGCACAAATGCCTGGCCCTGTGACAGCACAGCTCTTTCGTCATGTTTGCACATTGCTTGGCTACTGGTCCAACCTGGTCATCTACAATGCATCTCTGAATGTCTTCTGTACAGTATGTTATCTGTCTATATAGGGCTCAAATTACTCATGTTCTTATATGTTGCTCATAAAATACAACTAAAACTAAACTTTGTCAGATTTTATCATTTTCCTCTACATTGCAAAGCAAGATTATATTGTTTTAATATGGAAAAGTTTTATTTCATGCAGAAATACCTGTAAGACATATAGTCTATGCTTAATGACTTGGAGCCCATAGCGAGCCAGGCCATTTTTCACCAAAACCACAATCTTTTCTGAACTCATGGCTAGTAGTCCTGTTTGTGACCTGCTTGAATGAATTTATACTCTTCAGAAGAGGAAGGAAATTTATTTTTTGGTCAAATATGCTTAGGCTTTATAGTCTCACAGTGTTACATTATATATGCTAACCCTTTATACCCCATCTATTTTATTTAGCACGTGGTAACTATTCAGGATGAAAATGAATTTGAAACCCTGTTCTTTAAGTGGTTAGTGCTCGCACTTCAAGGTGTCAGCACGTAGTTCATGTGGCCATGCGGCATTGGTGAAAGATTTGCAACAGAGTCTATTGTGTTGTGGTGGAAAAAAGCACTAGATTCCTTGCCAGGCATCTTGGGGTGGAGCTCATTCCTACCTTCAGTGCAGTGACATTTTGAATATGAGTTTCACTTCTGAGCTGATGCTTAAACAAAAATTAAAACCATCCCTCACCTGTTATAAAATGTATTGCATTACCTAGCTCTACAGATATATAAGGATCTGAAGATAATTTGCTGTGTTAGTTGCATGAAAGAGTACATACACACTGACACAATCTATGTAAGCATTATGGTGAGAGCTATAAGCAATCATTTGGTGAACATTTACTGAAAATTGTAAGGGCCAGCAAGATAGCTCAGCGGACTAAGTGTCTGCTTAGGCAAGCTCAAGGAGTGGGGTTCAATCCCTGGTCCCACATATTGGGCCAGCTTCACCCTTAGGCATGTTGAGCCAGCCACAGAGAACTGACATGGTGGTGCATTCCTGTAGTGCCAGCGCTGGGAATGATGAAAACAGTAGAATCACTATGAGTCTGAGCTACGTAGTGAGACCCTGTACAAAATTCAAAAGGAAGGAAGAAAAGAAGGAAAGAAGGAAAGAAAGAAAATTGTGTGAGAGTTGGGTCTGGAAGCTAAAGGAATATTAAAAAGCTGTACCTAGCACAGACATGGAGAGCCGAAGGCACATCCAGCGCAGATAACATGTGGGCTAGATTCCACAGAAAGAGAGAGACAGTGAGGCAGCGTGCTCCTAGAGAGCCTGCCATCATTAGTCACAGAAGCTCTTCTAAAATGCCCAACAGCACTGCATACAGAGAGGCCAAAGAGGCTTCCTCGTGCACCTGCGAGGATGAATCATGCAGCATGGATCCCAAACACTGCAGAGAACCACTGGGCTGTTTGTGACCGAAGGAGAGAGATGCATGTGCAACAGAAAGGCTTCTTCATGTCCGAGAATAGAAATGTTGAGAACCATCTCATGAGGTAGATGACCGTAAAAGAACAAGAAAACAATAGAAGCAGAAATGCTTTAATAATTAGATTTAAACAGAAGGCTGCATTTAAGTACTTGTGGGGAGAAAGCATGAATATTCAGTGTTGCTATGAAAGCAAATCACAGCAACTAAAGCAGGGCTAGAGACGCACAAATGCTTGTGGAGACCACAGGAGCAAAGAGGAAAGAAGACTAGAAAACAAAAATGTGCATGGAAATTGTGTGTGTCAGAAGGCAATATGACCATTAGTGGAGTTCAGACAGTCTTGTAGATTAATGATCCTGTGTCTACTGATTTAGAGAATTAAGATCAATTATCTCTGGCTTATGTAATTTCTAAAATGAAAACAGGGGCTGGCCAAATAGCTCAATGGATTAAGGCACCTGCTTAGACAGACACAGGGGCCAGGAGTTCTATCCCCGGGCCTGCCATGCCGGCCCCACCCCTGGGGCACGCTGAGCCAGTGATTGAGACTAGGTGTAATGTCATATGCCTATAATCCCAGACTTGGAAGGCTGTAAATGGGAGGATCACGAGAGCCTGATCTATGCAGTGAGACCCTGTAAACCTGTTGGAAATACAAAAAATAAAGTTAAATAAAAAAACCAAATAAATAAATTGAAAACAGATTTAGGAGTAAAACAAAGAAAATTACATACATACACATCGAGAACATATGAATAATTTTATAACTTTATAGCAAAAATGACTTTTCTAATTATAATTCCAAACCTAGAAATCATAAAACTATCAACAGTTAGTACAGTATATTAAAAAATCATTTAACATGACAAAATTGTCACTTTGTTCTTAAAATAAGAATAAAAAGTTTGAAAAATTATATGCCACAGAAAAAATATTAACATCTCCTTATAGATATTCCAAAGAATTCAATAAGTAAAAAGCTAAAAGTTATTTAAATTAAGGACTAAAGTATGTATTTCATAGAGATATTATTCCATATGCATATATAATTTTTAAATCATGTATTTATTTGGTACAAGGTCTTGCTATGCATCTTAGACTCACAGTGACCCTCCTGTCCCAGCCTCCTCAGGACTGGGATTACAGGAGCATGTCAGCACACATGACTTTGCAAGTATAATTTTCATAGGAGAGAGAAAAGCATGAAACAAAAAATCCTTTTAATAAAGATTATTACCTAGGCATATGTGTCATGGTGAAAATGTTCAGCTAGTCAGTATAATTATTATCTAGCAACCATAGGTATCTTTTGTATGTTTTCATTAATTATCTCTTGAGCTATAGTGGATGATAAAATGTAATACATATTATAAAAATGATTTAATATTATTTTTGAGATTTCATAGAAAAGAAATAAAAAACACATCTTAGTCTTCTGCACAGCCCTTGTTTGTGACTCTAGGCAGCTGTCCCAGTTGAGCCCCTCTAACACTGTAGGGATGGGAAGTTCACTGGCAGCAGAGCTGATTAATGCACTGTGTAATTATTGCTGTTGCTCTAGAAAGTTTATTTTCCTTAATGAAAATAGTAAGTCTACACACAGAAAACCAAACCAGACTAAAAGCCACACATCATCCATTACTTCCTGCTTCTCAAGCCTGTGTCAGAAGTCAGAACTCGGAGTTGGGCTGGTGAAAAGTGGAGCGTTAGCGTTTGAAGATAGAGTAACGTAATGCTAAAATGCTTTAGACAAGCATAGGGGAAGTCTTCCCAGAGCCTTCAGATTCATTCTGGTAGCAAGCCCACTTGCTGCTACAAAGCTTCAGTTCAACAGAACCAAAGCCACAAATGTGGACAGATGACATTCGGCAATGCAAATGTGACAACCTATAAGTCACAGACAAGCACAAAGCCCGCAAATATAGAAACCAGCTTGTGCACTTCACCAAGGAAGTGCGACGAGTGACAAGGAGATGGAAACCCGTCTTGCCTGATGTTATTCAGCGTCTTGGTGGAGAAAATCACGAATGCTCAAAACAAGAATATACATGAGATTAAGGTCCCTCCTTGACCCAAGACGACAAGAAGGAAGAGTTATGAACTGTAATCACTTGCTACATATTCAAGCGCTTCATTGAGCTTTGCAGTACAAATTAGAACTGTTTTGAGGTGGTCTAAGTTGTAGTCTAATAGATGTGCTACCTTTCATCTGGCTTTCTCATTTCTGTTCTTTTTAGAATTTTAAGAAGTTTGAGTAGTACTGCTACAGACCTTGGCAATAAAACAAATGATTGAGAGCTTGATTTACTAGGAGACCGTGGGCCACCTGAAGACATTCATAAACATATCAACGTAACTGCTTTTACAAAATTGGGAGTCCTGACATGCAGTGAGGGTTGTTAGCTTCAATTCTTCACACCTACCTTTTTTGGCCATTACTTCTTTTTATTCCCTATTTCCATTGCTTGCTTGCTTGCTTGCTTGCCTACCAGGAGATGGTTAAATCATAAAACTTCTTGGAAAAATGCCCAAGTGCATCAGTAGATTTTAATAGGTACTTCCAACCTTTTCTTTTAATTTCTAATTATTATGAGGCAGCCGAAAATGGTTTTAGCACTTAGTCCTTACATAAGCTTTTAAAATAAAATCAATGGCACCCTAAAATGGCAGATGGAACTTCAGTCTTTCACAGGAAGAGGTGGCTGAGGGTGCACCAGTTTTTGTGACTGTAAAGCAAAAAGAAGTTGAAAGCTTAGCTGAAAATTAGTCATTTATTTTTATAAAGACAGACGGTTACAAAGCAACATAGCCTGGGTACATTTGGAACTAGGGACTCCCTAAGTTGTACTAGATAGAGAGTGAATTGAACACTCTTCAGAATAACTTTCTATAAAAATTTTACATGAACAAATTTTACCCCATTGAATTAAGAGGATGTAGCTATATATCTATCTTAACTATTTTGAATACACAAATACAAAATGGTCATTCAATGAATAAAGGGATGTGTTCTAATAGTGTCTGTAAATAGGATATCATGTCTGCATCTTGTACAGCAAATAACCACTAGGAAGACAATATGCAATGTGTTATTGAAACTGTTCTACTAATTTGATTTGAAACTGTCTCATTGCTATTTGTTTCTAATAAAACTATGAAAAAATCAAACACACACACACACAAATTTCCCTCCACCACTGCACCATTCTCTTTGCAGCGGGACTGCTGATCTTCAAGCTCACACCCTGCATTCTGATTAGCTTTTCTGGTTTATTTGTGTCTGCCTGTTTGTTTTCTCTCTTTCCTGGTGGACCAGAGAAGAATGATAGCAGGAAGGAGTACTAGTATTTTACTTGCAATTGAAGATGTGGCATAAAATAAATCCTCAGTAAATGTTTGGTGAGAGTGTCACTCAAGAATGTATGGATCAGAAGAGAAGGATTGTGTATGATCTCACCAGGGCGCGAGATCAGGCAGCTTCCTAAAAACACTTAGTCATTAAAACTGTAATGCCTGTGCTGCCTGGAGTCACACCTATTCTTCAACTTTTGGGTTTCTAAGGTAACGTATTCACTGGACAGCACAAGAACAAGCACAGTACAGTCCATATAACCTAGCAGCTCTTTCAGAGTCTTCAGTCTGCTCAGCTTACTATGGAGCCGCTCACAGCTCGGCACTGAGGCCATTTCTTGGAAATCTAGAGAAAAGGGGCCACACAGGGCTACGCCGCTGGAAAACGGAAAGGGGAAAGCAATCCTAAATCATTTTCCTCTGTGTCTCCTTCTCCATTGTATTTCCGATCTTAATGAATTATTTGCCTAGAAAGGTGTATCCTTGATTCAAGTTGAGCAGAAGCTCCCGTCTTGGCGTCCTTTGGCGCGCAACGTGACAGTGGCAAGGACGTGCTAGTGGCCTTGCGAAGCCGGATTACAAGGAAGTGCGCAGACGCGGGGCTCCGGCGAGACCCTGCCCGCCCTCCAGCTAGTTCTGAAGGTGCTTCGTGCTGCGCACTACGACGAGGTGAGCGGAAGTCTCCTCTCTGGCAGGTTCCGCCCGGCGCCAGGGATTAGAGGCGACTTCTCTGCTAACAGAGTGCATTGGGGATTCGCATCTCAACCATTAGGAAGCTCCTACTGCATACAGGAAACAGAGCGACAAAAAAGATATGAGGAAGCGAGCTCATAAGTGAAATAAACCAGACACACATGTGTAGATATCGTATAGTTTCCCTAGTATAAGAATTCAAAGGAAGAAGAAATACAAATAGAAAGGTATAATACAAGTAAAAGGAAAGCAGGACCTCGAGGACTAA
>NDGN011456393.1:0-10562 GCA_002564285.1 Tympanoctomys barrerae
CTGGCAAGGCATGTGGCACCGGGGATCTAACCCAGGTATCCCCAGCCCTAAACCTGACCTCTTTAAAGTTCTGGTACAGCTGGGATATAGTTCAGCGACATAAATGCCTTTCTGCCAAGTGAACAGTCCTGAGTTCGCGCCCCAGCACCAGAAAAAAAAATAAGATGAGGTTGCGGATGTTGATTTTTCAGTTTGTTTCACTTCTTATTAGTTGTTAGAGAGGGTATTGGTGCCTGTGCTTCTTACATGCTAGGCCAGAAACAAGAAATCATCTTGGTATTTTCACATGAATTTGTGGTTGTTTTTGGAATTCGTGCATTCTTTGTGTGTATGCAGTTGTTCTGACTTCTCCTGTTGAATGTTTAGTTCATTAATTTTCTTTTTTTCTAATATGTGCATTTAAAGTATATCTATATATCTCACTAAGTACTGCTTTAGCTTTATCCCACACAACTGATATCAAGTGTTTTTGGTGTTTCTAAATTTTTAAAAACATTTCTGATGTGGGGCCAGGGAGGTAACTCAGGGGCTTAAGTGCCTGCCTGGCAAGCCCGAGGTCCCAAGTTTGATCCCTGGTACCACAAAACAAACAAAATTTCTAATACAATTTTTTGAGCAATTACTTATTTGAAGAGTTTATTATATAATGTTTTAAAATGTATAGGTGTAAAGACCTTAATTCTAGGTAGAATAAACAATGTTAACAAAAAAAATTAAATCTTCACCTGAAAGCTGAAAAACGTACATTTTTCTCAAGTCTGTTTTATGCATGCATAAGAAATTACTCAAAAAATAAGCAGCTCTAGGAAAATTCTCCAAAACTTACATTATTACCAATGCACAAAAAAATCACAATAAATACTGGAAAATATTTTGAACTCAACAGTAACACTGATGCACTGCATCGAGCCTTGTGAAATGCTGCTACAATGTGCTTAAAGGCCAATTGATAAGTTTTAAGTTTCTAACTTTAAAATCGGTATTTTAGAAAAGAAAAAAGATGAAAATAATACAAGATTTAATTTAGGGTTTTTTTTGTTTTGTTTTGTATTTTTTAGGGAAATGTCTACAGGGTGTTCAGGGTCTCGCTACTAGATTGAAGTCATAGTGACCCGCCTGTTTACAGCCTCCCAAGTGCTGGGATTCCAGGCGCGCGCCACCACGGCGTCTCAGTTGCTGTCTCAGCGCATCCCTAGGGCAGGGCCAGCCCTGCACGCGAGGAACCGAATCCCCCCTGGCCCCTGTGCCTGCTTGCAGGCACTTTAATCCACTGAGCTATTTGTCTGGCCCTACAAAATTTAATTTAAAGGATAAAGTAAAACAATAGAAAGTTAGACAAAATTAAGGAAAAGTAAACAAATGAAACAATAATAAAATTAAAAAGCAAACGTACAATAGAAAAAAATAGAATTTTTAATCTTCATAATAAATTTTTATTTTATCATTTTAATTACTTAATTGTTAATTAATTGTTTGGTACAGGATCTCACTACACACTTGGACTCATAGTGATCCTCCTATCTCAGCCTCCCCAACACTGGGATTATAGGTGTATACCACCACTCCCGGTTTTGTTGGCCAGCTTGGCATGGGGACAGCATGACATGTGATACTGGGGATCGAACCTGGGTCCTTGTGCTTGCCAGACAGGAGCTTAGACTACCGAGCTATCTCTTCAGCCTATAATAAATTTTTATAACATTAAAAAAACTCTAGCCAGATGATCAGGAGAGAAGATAAAATGAGCAATATCAGAAAAATGGGGCATGGCTATGGCTCTTCCAGATTAAAAAATAGAAAAAGATAATATTATGAATAATTTATGCAAGAAAACATGATATTTAAAATAGGTATTTATTTGGAAAAGCTTAACCAAAATTGACATTAGCAGAAATTAAGAATCAGAATAACCCTATCTCTATTACAGAAACCTATATAAAAAAAGAAACCTATAATTGCAAATTATGTCACAAAAAAATTCTAAGCCCAATACCAAAAACAAATATACTATTTTATATTAGTTTTTCCAGAACATATAGGAGAAAGCAACATTTCCAAGTTGTTTAATGAGACCAGTATAACCTTAAAACAAAATCAAGAAGGAAAGTAAGTGGGAAAAGGAAAATGTTTCTCTTGATTAGATATAAAAATTCTACAGAAAATGTTAGCAAACTGAATAGCAGTGTATTAAAAGGTCATCACATCAGGGTCATGTGAGGTTTATCACAGGAATAAAAAGCATGTTTAATATTCAATATTCAATGCATGCAACTTTTTTTTTTCTTTTGAGACATGCTCTTACTGTATAGCTCAGGCTGGCCTTCAGTTCATTATGGAAGGTCAGCCAAATAGCTCAGCGGATTAAAGCGCCTGCAAGCAGGCGCAGGGGTGGGGAGTTCGATCCCCAGGCCTACTGTGCCAGCCCTGCCCCGAGGGGTGCTGAGATGTGGTGGCGCATGCCTGTAACCCCAGCTCTTGGGAGGCTATAAACAGGAGGATCACTATGAGTCTGACCTACGCAGTGAAACCGTGTAGACCATGTCCTAAAATACAAACAACAACAACAAAAACATTATGCAGCCCAGGCTGATCTCAGACTCAGCCATCCTCCTGCCTCAGCCTCTTGAGTGCTAAGGTTATGGGCATACACCACCATACCTGGCTCAATGTATATAATTTATAGCAGAAAATGGGGAAACCCATGTGGTCATCTTAGCAGCTTTAGAAAAGCATTTGATAGTATGCAGTATCAGTTTGGAACAAAAACTCTCACAAAACTAAAAAAGAATGACACAGCTGAAAACTCACAGCCAACGTCCAGCAAAATTTTGAACTCACTTCACTCTGAATTCAAAGAATAGCTAACCAGTTTTTCACTCATTTTTCTAGAAGTAATGTCCCATTCAATAAGACAAAGTAGGGCCGGCCAGATAGCTCAGCAGACTAAAGCGCCTGCTTAGGCGGAGCGGTAGGACTGGGGTTCGATCCCCAGCATGCCATGCGGGCCCCACCCCCCGGGGGCACTGAGATGGGGATTAAGACTGGGCATAGTGGTGCGCACCTGTAATCCTAGCGCTTGGGGGGCTGAAACAGGAGGACTCACTACAAGTCCTGTCTATGTAGTGAGACCCTGTACATCCTGTAGACCCTGTCCTAAATTCATTAAAAATAAATAAAAAATAAGACAAAGTAAAGAGAAAAATAAAATTATCTTTACTCACAGAAATGTGATTATGTACATTAAAAAGTTAGAAGAATCTAGAAATAGTAAGTGAATTCAGCAAGGTTATATAAAAAAATCTATTAATGTGGCTAAACTTTTCCAACTTTCAACTTTCCTGTTCCAGCTGTGGATTAGGCCTTTCCTTTGTAGACATGCTTTTCTTCATCCAATTTGATAATTTCTAACTTTGACGCTGACGTCCCCTGGATATACCTAGGTGTGTTTTCTTTTGACACATGCTCTTACTATGTAGCTCAGGCTGGCCTTAAGCTCATTATGTAGCCCAGGCTGGTCTCAGACTCGGAGTGATCCTCCTGCCTCAGCTCTTGAGTGCTAAGATTTGCTTTCACTGTGTGCTTTCCAGCTGCCAGTTCTTTTCTTTGCTTTTTATGCTTCCTTTTCCTGCCTTCTATTTGTCTGAATTTATTTACTCCCTTGTTTATGCATTTTATTCATTTGAAAGTGGCATATTGTAATTATTTTCTTTTAGTGGCAACACTTAGATGTTTAATACACAAATACAATTTGTACAAAACTTTTAAAAAGTTAACATTTCTACCTCCCTCCAAAACAATGCAGGAACCTTCAAATGCCTTTGTTCTTATTTCCTCCTACTGTGTTTTCTATTTTTTGTCTCCTGCTTTAGTTTTCCTTTTGTACTATAATCCTCCAAATTAACCATTACCAGTTTTTTTTTTATTGTTATTATTACTTATGTATTTGGTACAAGGTTTTGCAATGCAGCACTTCCAGGGCCAGCAGAGCAGGCAGTACGGGGGATCGAACCCGGGTCTTTGCACCTGCCAGGTGGCACCTAGACAGCCCAGCTATCTCCCCATCCCCCCACCATTACCAGTTTTTATGCACAGCATCCTTTTATGTCTCTCATCTCTTAAAAGTTCTGCCTTTTTCTTCCTGAAATACCGCCTCTGTAAGTTTTTCTTCAAGCGCTGTAATTAGTAGCCTCCTTTCCTACATGTTTCCGTGTGTACGCATCAGTCTTACAGAGTACAGAATCCTAGACGGTGCTTATTTTCACTTGGTACTTTGACAACATTATTGTCTGAAATTATTGTCTTTTCATTCTGTTGAAGACTGTGGTTTCTGCAGGAGTAAAATTTCTTTTAGTTATGTTCACTTTGAGGATTTTCTCCAGCTTCCTGACGCCTTGCAGTTTCACTCTCTATGGACTGGCATATTAGTTTCCTGTCTGTCTTGTTGAGGGCCAATTGACTGTCTTAATTTATCAGTTCTGGAAAATTCCAAATTTGGATAAATTGTTCAACTGGCCACGTGAGTCCACCGGAAAGCCTGCGGTGTCTCCCTCACTTACTGGCAGCTTACTCCTAACCCTGTCATGATCTGGCCCCTGCCTGTGTCTGGGGATAAGCTGCCCATTTCATATGTACCTTCAAGGAAAGCTTTATCACTCAAACTGGCAGTATGACTTGTTGTTCCTAGCGCTGCTCAATTACACCTATTTTCTGAAGCCTTTCCCCAAATCCCTTCTCCTTAACTGTTGTGTATTGTTCTTTCCAGCTTGTACATCTATCAGCGGACTGCACTTTACCTATTGAAATGGAAACCTCCCCCTACTAGACAGGTTTCTAGTGAGCAGCTCAATCCATATTGGCTTTTACAGAGGCAGATGCTTAGTACGGGCCATATGAGTGTTTGTAGATTGAATGAATGAGTTGAGGAATGAATGATTTCAGTAATGAGAACAAAGACTGTCTGCTTCATGGGGATCTTATGTTTTCAGTTTCAACAAAGGAATTTTTTACTGATCCTCAAAAAGCAAAATCTGGAAAACAGCAACCTATTGCAAGAACGGTGCTGTAACCACCTCAGCCATCCCCTCCTCCCCAGCAGGTGCACTCGTGTCACAGGCTCTGTCAAGGCAGCCTGGCGCATGGCTAGCGTTGGTGAAAGGCACCTGGCTCTATGGTCACTCTCTGAGGTGCTCTCCCTTTGCTTCAGGTTTCCCCCTTGAACTTTAGTTATCTACTCACGAGATAGCGATTGCTAAGTTCTCCCTGCTCCAGTGTGCTCGAAGCGCTGAATGTTCACGAATATTCGAGTTACTGAGTTGGTGGGCTATGGACATAAAGAGAGGGAACAGAAGAGCGGATTTGATTAAAACATCTACAAAAATTGATGGTCATTTTGTGACGGAGCAGAGAAAGCTTCCACAACCCCGGACTACTGCCTTGTTGGTCATCAACCCTGCAGAGACGCAGTAAGACTTGAGTCTCACATAGTCTATTTCAAGGAGAAACCTGGAGGGAGACCTTGCCTGTTAGCGCAGCAGTATAGACCTACAGGTCCGCTGCGGAAAACAGATGGGCAGCCGCTGCCTCAGCTTCTCGGAGAGTTCTGAGGCTGGGGGGCGTAGCGGAGGGATTTCCTTCCAGATGCGAGTTCCTTGGAGAAGACTCTGTTAGAGAAGACTCTGTTAGAGAAAGGTGTTTGGTTTCCTCTGCAGGAGTGGTTGGCTGGACCATCACTCTCTCCAGGGGGGGGGGCAACTCTTTCCTCCACTGGGAGCCAGAGAGAAGAGATAACCACTCAGAGTCTCATCGAGGTTTCTTCCAGTGGTAGCTGGATAGACAGCCTCAGTTTCATGTTAGTGCCAAAATCAAGTACCAGGTGAGCTGTCACAGCCATGTCTTTTATGTCCTCTTCCGCTGGTCCAGCGTGGCCGAGAGAATGCCATCTCGTCGTGAGTGGGGTAAGGTAACGTTTCTGGGTACCCATCACCATTGTACGCGACGATAGCCGAGCTGCCGGCAGAATGGCTCAACCCTGGTTTTTTTGTTTGTTTGTTTGTTTTGTTTTTTTTCAGACTCAGGACCTTACACTTGCCAGGCAGGCGCTTATGCCACTGAGCTAGCTCCCCAGCCCTCACCTCTGTCTACTGAAAAGGCAATCAATTTAGCATTGCTTTTGGCAGACTCTGGTGCCAGCTTCGCTCCTCTGCCAAGCTCTGTGGTACATGCGGGGGTCAAGTTCCATGGGTAGGAGAAGAGGATGCCCTGTGGATCCCCCAGAAAGTCATGGAATAGACATGGTCCACGTGGCATCCGCCTTGAAGTTGGGAGCCTTGTCGCAGAGGATTCCTCTAGGCCTGGCAGCTGCTGGGACACAAAAGGAGAGAGCGTAGCAGACTCCAGCCGAGAGACTTTGGGCCCGGAACAGGCAGGATTCATGCGGATCTCATAAGAACTAAGTGTGCACCACGTGAAAAAGCATTTCACAGACTACAAGTGCTGTTTCGTTGCTCCAGTCTCCACCATTGATGTCTTATCTTTGTGCGGTGGATTATGTTCCAAATGGTTGTCTCTTTAAATTTCCTTCCCATATGGCATGAGGCACAGTTCTTGGTGTTCTTTGATCATAATACAGTATATTTTTAGTTCTGTGCCTTTTATTCCGATTGCTACCCTTCTCTGAGCACTAAAAACACCAAGGCATTCACGAAGAAGCTTCATCTCGCTTGACAGTTATTCCATGCTGTCAGGAAACTCAGTACATCTCTGAATGCTCTTCTTGCCTGTGTCTTCCGGGTGCTCTGCCGCTTTCTCTGGTGCCTGCCCAAATCCCATCTTAAAATAGGCATTGAAGATCCTACTTGCCACACAGTGAGTTGCTGCTCACCCTGGTCCCTCTCTCCTCTCACTTTCTCATCGCTATTTTCCAGTCCCTCTCACCTGGTTCAGTTTTCTAATACAATTTTCTACCAGTAAAATATTACATATTCACCACTTCTTATCCACACACTAGTAGATAAAGTTGGGAGCTCCATCTTGTATCAGGAACAGTATTTGCATGCAGTAGGTGCTCAATAAGTCTTTTAAAATAAATGCATCAGAGCAGGTGCCTTGGAGTCTTATCAGTAAAATCCTGGTGCTACAAGAGACAGATCAATACAGCCACTTGGGGCATGCTGGCTTCCCTTCCACATTCATCCTGATCTGGGGTGAGATTACCAAACTTGACTATTTTGCTTTTTCTTAAAACAGACTTATATGATGTGAATTTCATCCTGAAAACTAAAAAAAATCTCTTCCTCTCTTGGCACGCACCTGAACTGAATTCTGAGCTGGCTGGCTATATGGAGCCCTTCTGTTCCTTGCTGGTTTAAAGATAGTGGCAATTTCTGCCAATGTTTAGCAAGCTTTCTGTTTTCTTTCATTACTTAAGGAAAATTTACGTATTTTTTCTACCCATTTCATCATTCTGATTTTGGCAGGAGCTTTCCATTAATATTGTGTGGGCACTTGTACAAAGAAAGCACCTGCTCATGATGCTTATGGGAAATAAATTCTCATCATTTCATAACAGCAAACACCCGAAGCTGTAACTTGTTTCTGTATGATGACAGAATTGTCCAGAGATAATACAAGACTTGTTGAAGGCCACGTAACTAATTTTTTTAAATATGTGTTCAGTAGAGGGTCTACAGGGTCTCACTACACAGATCAGACTCAGTGATCCTCCTGTTTCCAGCTTCCCAAGTGCTGGGATTATAGGCACGCACTACCAAGCCCAGTCTCAGTCACCCTCTCAGTGTGCCCCAGGGGCAGGGCCGGCACAGCATGCTGGGGATCAAACCGTGGTCCCTGCATCTGCTTAAACAGCTGCTTTAATCCACTGAGCTATCTGGCTGGCTCCATGTAACTAATTTCTGCAATACTGATTTGTCTAAAATACACGTGTCCCATGCAAGTATTCTGCTGCTCTTTCCTTTAATAAGTGTATGTTTCTCTTCCTGTGTCATTAACTTCAAGCCCCTCCGTCTTTGTTGTGCTGATGAGAATCTTACCTCAGCCTTCAATGAGCAGATTCCATTATTGGTTTTTTTGTGTATCATCAAGCTTCTTCCTCCAGACTTAGTGTAATGGAAAATCATGTGGTGCTTCAGCTGAGCTGACATTCCAGGGTCACTCTGAGGTCCGGGAAAATGCATGGTCCAAGCACTGTGACATCACCTGTCCTCCCCTGGGGGAGAGCTTGGCCCTGCCACTGTCTCTTGGTAGCTGTGTGTTACTCTCAGCTCACTATCAAGATGCACACTCTGCAGACTGCCAGATTAGTGATGTTCTTCGCCCCCCAAAATGTGGCAAATGCTTAGGGCTGGCTATTGCTCTGTCGCCCCTCTTCTGCACTTGAGGGTAACTTTTGCCTTTCTGGACTTTGGACTTCAGGGTGAGGCTATCATTGGACGGGCAGTGCCTCCTAGTGGCCCAGTCTCCAAGGATTTGCAACTGAGAAGGGGCTGAACAGCAAGTCTGCCTGGCAGCCGGTGCCTGGGCCTCTGCTTCCTTCTGAGTTATGTCTGCCACTGAGAATTTGGTGCTTATTAGCTCATCATTATGTATCAGTCTTCTCAGTCATCGTCTGATTAAAGTCCCAACAATGACTATGGCAAGGAAAAATAATGGCCAGGGGCAGGAGACACAAACGGGAAAAGTCACCAATGCCTCTGGGAGAGGCTGGCTTGCAGAGTGCTTTGTAATAACGTGGTCACTATCAGCTGTGTCCGGAAGCACCAAAATCATCCTGCTGCAGTTTCCCTGATGATGCCTGCTAAGAATTTCAGAATATGCAGAGAGGATCAACTTGCATTTGGAGAATAATATGCATCATTCCAAAGAGCATAGTTTCAAGTCTGCAAGCTTCGGTACACTTGGAAGCTGTGTGGTATCTGCAGGCATGACCTTGAGACTACAGCCATCGGGGCCCTGCAGGCACAGGACCAGTGAGTGGACTTCTGGGTCCGAGAAAGAACACCTCTGCAGACCAGGGAGGAGTCCCAAAGCTGCACCTCTCCACCAGGGAGAAAGAAGCCCTGAACAGTGATGGGTGCGGCCACAGCACCCCGGAAGGGAGTGCTCAAGCAGAGAGCTCTGGTGCCCAGGGGCTATCCCTCCAATGCACTGCATCCGGGCCTGGCCTCCTCCCTCCTTAGGGACCCCGTTCCAGAAACACCCCCAGGCCAGCTCTTTCTGTTTGCTCCACCTGCCTTTTCCTCCTCAGAGCACACCTCCCTCCTGTCCAGCCTCAGGGTCTTGCCACTTATCCTGCCAAAGAGTCTTGTGCTAAGCTTTGGATGCGAAGGTGCCCGCGGACTGTTCCGTCCATCCCTTTGATATTTTCACTCTAACTGGGAAATACTAAAGTCCTTGACTCTACTGTTGGAGACGAATCTTATCTCCCAAATTATACTCATGCACACCTCGATCAATGGCCCCAGCCTCCAGTCCCAGCCATGACACTGTTACCACAGAACGTCCCTAGGTTCTGCTTCAGTGTCCCCACAGCTGCCCATTTCTGAACTGTCACCGCAGTAACCAGAGATACCACCAAGAGCTTTGAGCCGAGCCTGCGGGTACCACATTCTGATGCTTCAACGCTCTCAACGTGGGAAGGTGCGAGGGATGGAGAAATACATAGCCCTCAAGGACCGAGCCCAAGGATTTCTCTCCAGGGACTGTTGCTCGCCAACAAAGGTTTGGGTGACTGGAATATTCCAAAAGAGGGACAGCATCCAGCACTTCTTTGGAAGATTCCAAATTAATTAAAATCTATCATGGCCAGTGTTTTTAGAATTAGAGACCCGAGAGATGACAAGTGGGGACAGCTAGGGGACACTATGCTGCGACTGTGACATTTGTACCGCTGTGGACTACATCTGTCCAACAGGTTTCTTGGATTTCTAAGAAATTTCTAGAATATGCAGCAGGCCACGCAGGAGCAGACCTGGTTCCCCTAACTGCACCCCACCAGGGATCCTCACCCACACCCCACACCCCACACCCCACACCCAGTCGTGTCACCTCCCTCGGCCCCAGCAGGCCCGCAGGGGCGCCAGCATCCCAGCCAGCTCCAGAGCGCGCTGCGCTGATTCGCTGCACCCCTCCTCCGCGCGCACGCTGGCCGCGCGTTCCCGTCCCGCGCGCTCCCGCCCCGCGCTTGCCCGGCCCCGTCCGTCCGCAGCTGCGCGGCCAACGCCAGCCTTGGTGCAGCCCGGGCGCCGCCTGCACCAGCCCAACGCCCCGAAGAACAGCGGCGGAACCCACAGCCCGCGCGATGCAGGCCACTGCCGATTCCACCAAGATGGACTGTGTGTGGAGCAACTGGAAAAGTCAGGGTATTCTCTTTCTTTCAGTCGTGCATGCCCGCGGGACTGGACTCGTCCAGTGTGCATCCTTTCACCTGTAGGACCCGTGCATGCTTTGTACCCAGGGCTTTCTGTCAGGGCAGTAAACCTGCTATTTCAAAAACCAAAATGGATGGTGTTTGAGTTTTTCCTTTTTGTTTCTTCCTTTTTTTTTTT
>NDGN011456399.1:0-10810 GCA_002564285.1 Tympanoctomys barrerae
ATGTCCTGAATTTGTTCAAAACCTTTACCTTTCATGGATGTTTTTCTCTGGGGAAGATTCAGAAGTCACAAGGTGCCAGATCTGATGAACAAGGTGGATAAGGACACACCACGATATTCTAACGAGCCAGGCTTTCTGTTGGGCGGCGCCAGGCAGAAGCATTCATTGTATTTTTTAAAATGATACCTCACAAGGACACTCAAAAGAGAATTTGCAGAACTGCTGCAGAAAGTGACAAGACTGATGGGCTAAGTGTGTTGAAAGTGAAGGGGACTATTTTGAGGAGGATTCAGGACAATGTGTCTTAATAAAAATCTCCACTGTATTTTTAATCATCCCCTGGCTATAGTTCTGCTTCACTAGGGATCCCTGCATTCAGCTCACCCTGACATTCTTTTTTGGGGGAAGTAATGCCCCCCACTGTGCTCATAGTGTTGCATTTTACCAGGTGTCTGTGGAGTTTTGGATCCAGCTGTGAATCTCTGGTGTGGAGTTTCTTGCTCTGATTGCCAAACTGGGCTTAGGTAGGGCAAATGTCTTGCCAGGAGGCAGAGCAGGGGTCAGAGAGGCAGGATTTGAACTCAGATCTGTGTGGATCCATGGTGTTCCTTCTGTGAAGCTTGTGAACACCACTCATATTTGTGGTGAGCCTTCCAAGAATCATCTTTCATCAAGCTGTCCTCACACTATTCCTAAACAGTCCCTGTTTGGGACAGCTCTGGAGAGGGGACAGCTGAGGACACCATGGTGGCTACTTATGCTCCCTAGCAGGCAAGACTGATAGACTCCTCTTATCTTACAGATAAGGAAACTGGGGCCCAGCAGGGTGACATGAAGTATCCACGGTTACTGAGCTTAGAACAAAGGTCCCTACCGCCCAGAACTGGGTTGCAATGCTTCACTGATTGCCACCCTATGGTCTTCCAGGAAAGGAACAGGTAAACAAATTCACAAGTCAACCAATAGACACAGGCCTTGCTGCTAGTTCCTGACTTCTTCAAGAAGCTCGGGAGGACCCTCAGGGGAGTGTGTTCTGCTGGTGGAGTGCTCCATGCCCTTTGGGCAGTGCTGGCTAATGACAGGAAGTCACACTCATTCAGAAGCTGGGGAGAGGACAAGAGTAATGGCTTCCTCCCTTGAGCCTCGTGCTGGAAAGAATGAGTCATGCTGGTTGTGAACAATTGAACACTTTGTCCCCATGTGGAGGCATCCCTGTGCAGCACCCAGCAGGACCCTGGAACAGCTCTTCCAGGTATAATGAGGCTGAGCAGGAGATGTGTGGGAGTGTGTGGAGGGTCTCTCCAGGGCAGCTTCACTCCGGATCTGTCTCAGTCTTGAGCCCCAGGCAGGCATAGCTCCTCAATGAGACGCTTTGGACCAGCACCAAGCCGCCCAGAGTTCAAGGACAGGAAGTCATTTGCATCCCTGGGGGCAGTGGACACAGATCTGCGCCTCCCCCCCCCCAGGGCCCTGCTTTCCCCTCTCAGGAGCAGTGAGGAGACCAGAGCACCGCTCAGCTGCTGCTCCCCACTAGAGCAATACTCACACCTTCTGCTGCTACTCCTCCCATGCCCTAGAAGGGGATGTTTCCTGACTGGGCCCATGGACGGTCCTGGAAACAGACCGTCCCAGAAATCAGCCAGTTCATCTCTCCCTGTACCTTCATGACTTACAGGTGAAGGAGGTGGGAGCCCATGAGGAGAGGCCACTTTCTCACAGTCACAGAGCTGCCTGAGTAGCCAGGCTGGGCCAAGGTCAGGGTGCTCCCCACTAGCAGTCTGGCTGGCCCAGTCCAGTCCTCTGATTGCTTGGCTATGTGAAATTATTCTAATCCCAAATGACCATTCTCTTCTTCTCTAAGCCCCAGACTTGGGGAGCTTCCATGTTCCCAGGGAAGTTATGGGCCCAAACACCCAGCCACATGGTCCCTTAGCAAGGACACCAGAAGAGGAATAGAGTTCAAGTCCACCTGCTGGGACTGGGATCTGCCCTGAGAAGGAGGAAGATGGCTCCAGGTAGAGCTTTATTCTGAGCTCTGCTCTACAGACTGAGGTGACCTTTCCCCAAGACACTCTGTCACCAGCCAAGCCCTCACTGGTGTTATCATGACCTGGGCTTCCCTTTGGATCAGTGGCTCGACACCTGGGCAGCAAACTGGCCTTAGGAGAACCACACCAGGCCAATGGTGTTGGAGCCATCCGCTGCAGACTCCAACTCACAGCCCTTTCTACTCAGTGAGGCCCCCAGGCCAGCAGCATGGGCATCTGTCCCCAGGCTTGTCAGGAGTGACAGCCCCAGTTCCCCTCCCAGACCCAGCCAATCAGAACACACAATGTTACAATTCCACACAATCCTTCTCTCGGCCTGGACAGAAGCTTATAAGGCAGAAGTTCCATTCCACTGGGGAGGAAACAGAACCCAAGAACTTAAGTCACTAGACCAAGGTTACCCTGGGGAAAGACAGCCAGGGTGTGACCCAGTTCAGGTTCCAAAGCCTACAAGCTCTGCATGGCATAAACCCTGTCCCCTAGCACAATAAGAAGGGACAAGCCTGGGTGTCCCACTGGACATGCCCCACTTTTGACCAGGGTTTCACTTCCCAGCATCGCCGTCCTCAGAATCAACCCTCATCAAGAGGAGTATAATTCATGAGGAAATACAAGTAGTAAACAAACACGTGGAGAAAATGTTCGCTCTCTTTGGTAATCAGAGAAATGCAAATTAGAGCAATAGTGAGAAGCCATTTTCAACCTATATAATTACCAGGTGGGGGGAAGATGTTAGCGAAATTGCTCTGAGGTGGGAACCAATCCTACGTGACTGGTGACAGTGTCAGTTGCAGGACCCTTGAGGAAAGTGATCCAGCAACTTCTACCAGGACCGTAAATATGCATGGGGATTTGCCCTAAGGAAATAATTTGACAGAGGCGGGGAAAGCTGCTTGTATGAAGAGGCTCGCTGCAGCACTAGCCGTGAGCAGCTCACTTTCGGCAGGCTGTGGAAACCGGGGTCGATCGCTTCCTGCAGCTTATTGCAGTCATTTAAAATGATAATTAAGAAGGCGAAGCAGCAATACAGAATTCAGAGCTGTGTATGCGCACCACGGCTATTATGATGTGGCAATCTTGTGTGTCCAAAGGTGTGGTAGGGAGTGCTGGGTACGGAGGGTTGCAGGGCCAGGGGACCATGCACTGCACCACCATGCCTGTTATTTTTACAGTTTTAGCCCCCAGCCCTTGGAGATCAACTCAGCTTGGGGAGAGGGCACAGGGCCCTCTCTTCCCAGGAGCTGGGGTCAGGGAGGCCATGGCGGGCTTCTCCCAACTTACCATGAAGCCAGGGGCGCAGGTGCAGCTCCCTGTGATACTGTGACAATCAGCGCCATTCTGGCACGAGCAAGGCAGCAGGCAGCCATCGCCATAGTAGCCAGCAGGGCAGGACTCATTGCAGTGGTGGCCAGACCAGCCTGGCTGGCAGGTGCAAGCTCCAGTTACTGGGTGGCAGCTGAGGTGACAAAAGAAGGCGAAAGGACAGTCTGGTCAGGGATGTGGCTATGTTCCACTCTCTGCCCACCCCAAGTCCAGTCTGTCTAGGGCAGCAGGATCAAAGGGCTGCTGCGGTTCAACTGTCAGCATCCTGTTTGTTGGTCAGAAAGTGCCAGCCTATGTGTGACTATTTGTCCCCAGAAATGAAGGCTCATGTGGTTATGCAACTTGCACCATGCCACCGAGCAAAGAGACAGCAAGATCAGCATTTGAACTCAGGTCTTCTGACTCACCAACATCAACTCTTTATATAGCACACACACTGAGGCCAAAGCGGAGGTGGACTTCCCCTTGAGTCCCTTGCCTGATGAGACTGCAAGGTCCAGAGTTCGTGGGGCAGACACCCAGCATGGGGACAGGCATGAGAAGACAGCAGTGACACCCTGTGACTTGCAGCTGCCTCCCTTCCTCTTGCACTGGATAGAATCCCCAACCTATGCCTGGCCAGGGCATGGGTGGGGGACAGCCTGTGGCTGGTGGCAATATGCTCCTGCAGCCACATCCATTGCTGGTCACACTGGATGTGGTGACCACATGCCACTCAGAGCTCCAGAGGGAGCAAAACGAACCAAAGGCCCCCGCTGTTATATCTGACACCCTGAGACCACACTTCCGGAACACTTGTGGGAGATCCTGGGCCCTCTGATGCGTACCTTTGGCTCAGAGATTTCCTGTCTTGCCACACTTTCCTAGGACCACTGAGAGCCGAGAGCCTCCCATCCACTCTCCTTCCTCTCCCTGCCACCGGTCATGTCACACGAGTACTGTGGTCCACCTGTCATCCCAGCCTCTCTTCTTTCCCCGCTAAACCTCTTGCACTTGGTGGCTGCTTCTGGGATAGCCCAGACTAACGCAGCACAGAAGAACCCGAGACTCCCTGTTCTGGAATCCAGCCCAGCCCAGTCTTGGTTCTGTTAAGTTCCATGGGGACAGGGCCTTTGTCTTGCTGGGCCACCAACAGGTCCTTAGGTCCTGGCTCATGTTCACTGCCCAGTTACACATTTGGGAATAAATACAGCTTCCACAGTGTTTAATGATTGTCCCTGTCTACCGACGTGTCCGGCCTGTCTCTCTCCCGCCAGGTTGCGGCTTCCTGGGGGGCAGCCCTTGTCTGTCTGGGTTACCTCTTGGGGCCCAGCAGGGGACCTGGCACACAGGAGGTGCTTCATGCATATTTGGCAGATGAATTAATGAACAAACTAATTAAGTGCAGCCCAGCCGAGCAGTTTCTCATCTGGGGGCTCTGGCTTCCTCCCAGAAAATGAGGGGGTGGACAGAGGTAGACGATTCTGGAGTAGCAAGCGCAAGTCGATAATCATCATTTGGGGAAATGTTTAGTCTCATTCATCATCAAGTCAAAACAATATCTGAACATCACTTTTTCTCTATCAAAACAGCAAAGATGAAAAAGAATTGCTGGTAAAGAGGTTTCAGAACAGTTATAGTCACTTGTCCTTGAGGTTGTGCATCAGGGGACCTAAAAATATTCAGACTCCCGGGTCTTATAATTCCACTCCTAAGAATCTATCCTAAGGAAATAATCATAGTTGTGGAGAAAGATTTATGCATGGAGATGTTCCCTGAAGCATTATTTATAACACTGGAAAATGGAAGCAATTTGAATAATAATAAATAATATGTGACTGGGCCATTAGAAGCAGCCGGCACTTTGTACATGTATTTCCAGACTTGAGTAAGTGTGCGAACTAGAAATCTGAGCCTCTGTTTTATCCACAGCAGCACTTGGAGGTCGCGTGACTCACCCAAGGTCACACAGTTATGTTCATGAGTGGCAGAGTTCAAACCCAGGTCCTGCTGGTCCTGTTACCTCCTGACCCCGCTACCTCTGCAAACGGGGTGCTGCTTAAATGAATTATGACAATGCACATGAAGAAATGTTAGGGAGGTTGTTTAATTGTTTACTCATTGTTGGGACAAAATATCTGACACCCAAAATTAAGGAAGGAAAGGGTTGTTTAGCTCATAGTTAGTGTGGGGGTTTCAGTCCCATACTCGGCTGGCTCCAAGGCAGAACAGCACATGGCAGAGGGCAGCAGTTCATGGCAACAGAAAGGGCAGCAGCTCCGGCTTCTAGCAAGCTTTTTTCCTCTTTTTTATATTGTAAAAAACTACCTGGTGGTGGGGTGTAGAACTCAGACAATATCTATGCCCTCCTCTTTCTTGTACAGGATGAGGATGTTAACAAATGAAGAATATTGGCTTCATTTTACTTAATTAAACTTTTAAACTTCTCAAGTGGACACAAGGTATCAACCAGTACAGAGGTGTCTGTTATTTCCAGAAATATTTAATGATAGGCTACAAGGCTGAAATGAGCAAATGATGCACAAAGCTTTGATCTGAAATATGAAAAAAGTGCTATAAGCAGAGATGAGGGTCATTAACCAAGAAGATGACAACGAAAAGGCTTCTGTGTTTACTGGGGATTGAGAAACAATGAGTGACTCTTGAGTTTTTTCTTTCAATGTTTGTATTCTCTAACTTTCCCACCCTGAGCATCTGTATCACATGAATAAATAGATATAAAGCAATAAAGATTATAAATGTCCAGTAAAAGTAAATAAATAAATAAATGTCCAGTAAAGAAGAATAGGTATGAAGGAAGAGTGTTTGAAACCTTCTGACCTTCACAGGGATCAAGATATCCTCCTTGATCCCCTAGTACTTACTCGAAGGTGACAGAAGGCTGTGCATAGGAGCCACGAGGCAGTGCCCCCTGGGTGACCCTCAGCAGGTGGCTCTGAGGCCCTCCCCCCCCAGACTCCATACTCTGGGCCAATCCCCCAGGTTCCCTTTCCTCCGGTCCAACTTTCCCAGGACCTCCTTGGGGGTGAGGGTCAGGGGTAGAGGGACCAGGAATGGTCGGTCTGACTGGGTCCTGGCTGCAACTTTTGGTTCTGTCCAGCCCTGGGGTCCCCCTGTGTCACAGGCACCTTTCTGCTCTTGCCACTCCCACAGAGTGGTCAGGCTAGATTCCCCCTGTGGCCCAACCTGAGAAAAACCAGCCACCTGGACTCCTGAGAACTGGAATTTCCTGCAGCCACCTTTGGCTGCTTGGGGGTGGCGGTGGGGTCTAGGTGTCGATTTTATACTTGTCACTCTGAGAACTGGAAGGCTCAAAACCAAATACAAGGGGCCGACCAGATAGCTCAGTGGACTAAAGCGCCTGCTTAGGCAGATGCAGAGACTGGGATCCTTGGTGTTTGGTGCCGGCCCTGCCCCCGCGGTGTGCTGAGATGGTGACGAGGTGGCGCCTATAATCCCAGTGCTTGGGAGGCTGAAAACAGGAGGATCATTGTCATTCCAATGTGTATAGTGAGACCCTACAGACCCTGTACTAAATACAATAAAAAAAATATATAAAACTGGGCATGGTGGTGCATGCCTATAATCTCAGCACGTGGAAGGCTGAGGCAGGAGAATCACTGAGATTTTGAGGCCAGCCTGGGCTACACAGTGAGTTCAAGGCTAGCTTGGACTACATAGCAAGATCCTGTCTCAAAAAGAACAAAAAGACAAAACCTACAGGACAGAAGTGGTGGCTGACAGGATGGTCACCAAAAATTGTGGTCGGCACCTTTGACTTGAGCAGAGGGGCATGCACATCGCTCCCTCCCAGTGGGGGGTCCTGGTCCCTGGGGTCACAAGGTGGGCCAGGCACTGCTGCCGAGACTCAGGCGGACATCAGCAGCATGGTCTTTAGGCTGCTTGGGCTCCCTCTGCCTCCGCCATCTCCCCCATCTCTGCAGACACAGATTAATCACAAGGTAATAGGAGCTGAAAGCTGCACAATGCAGGGATCTTCTCAGAGTGGATTTTTCTGCCATCCTTTTTGGCTACTCTGAGATTCCTATCAATGGAGCATCTGCTGGCTAAATCAAATCTTTCACAGGTAATACACAATCAGGGTGGCTGGAATTCGTCTATGACAATCCAATTGTGGTGGGGACTCTGAAAAGCCTGACACCAGGCACACGTCCTCAAGTGAGTCTTTTATGAGGTAGGGTGGCCTCTCTCCGTGTGTTGTGAGGAATCAATGGGGAGCTGAAATGCGGCAGGGCCCACCAGCCACCCCTCCTTCCCAGGCAGAGCAGTTTGGTGGGGTGGGAGCGAGAGGACAGGAGTAGAGGCCAGGGCAGGTTGGACAGGCCACCCTCGGGCAGGGGTCACCATCTTGCTGGGAAACACACTCCTGACTTGCAAGCCAAGTTCTGCAGAAATCAGGGTACACAGAGCCACTTTTCCCTTGGGGAGCTGAATGGAAGCTTCATTTTGACAAACCACAAGAGCAATTTGCCCCGCTGGCTGAATGGAAAGGGGTGGACAGACTGGGACAGACAGAGCGGGGAGGAGCCGTTGGTGTAGACAGAGGGAGGTCTAAGGCCAGGCTCCCGCCCAGACCCTGCAGCACCCCTGCTTCTGGGTGTGGAGTCATGTCTGTCCTTAGATCCCAAGAGAAGGGGCTCAGAGGCTCACCAGAAGTCCACTGAGGCAGCAGCTGCTCTCTGGGGTCCACAGAACAATGGCGAGTGCAGCATGCAAGGGCTCAGTTAGGCCATGGCACGGCCTCCATCTCCATCCTGCTCTCCCACCTCACTGTGCCCTGGTAAGGACCNGAAATGCTCCTTGGGCGTGGGAAGTGGCTGTTATCGGCACGCAGTGGGGAAGCTGTCGTGAACTAAGGGCTATCCCTCTGCACATAAGGGCTGCCCGCTCCACACTGGAACAGCGATGAGGCTGAGGGAGCCCGAGCCAGACTGAATGAAGAACTGGGTGAGCGCCGGGGACTCAGTCACTGGGGCAGAGTGCCAGAAGAAAGGGGTGAAATATTTAAAAAGCAAAAGCAGGGCAGGCAGTAGCTAGCAGGCCTGGAGAGTAGGCCACATGACAGGAGCTCGCGATGCTTTTCCCTGAAGGCCTGCTCCACGCAGGGGAGGACAGTACTACAACAGCTGCGATCCAGGTGGACAAAGGGACCCCATGAGATCCAGGCCAGTGACAGAGCTCCCAAGGTGGGGTGTACCTTCCAAGGAGCCTGCCCAAGACAACTGGCCGGCACCCCCAGAGCCCAGTGCCTGAGAACTTCAACTGCCTCCCTGTCCCCGAAACACGACGCGCGTTAAAGACAGGAAAGCAAATAATCATTAATATTGGATGGGCTGAGATTAGCGATAGAGAAGAGGGACTCCTTCCAGATTAATAATACATTGAGGACTGCTTCAGAGGGAAGATGAATTATGCAGGGCACGACTGCGCAGGCACGGGAGGAAAACAATAGCTCTTCCATGTGGGGCCTGCTCGGATCTCCACGGTGGGGGCTCTCCTAGCTGCAGTCATGAGTGTTGTCCCTACAGGGTCCATGCTCGTCTTCCCGTGAGCAGTGGGAAGCAGCAGCCTGGTCCCCTGAGCAGCCCTTGGGATCCCTTGTGTTTAGAGCCATCGAGTTCTCACCTGCCTCCCAACTCAGCCCAGATACCTCCTCCTCCAGGAAGCCTTCCCTGCGGTCTCTCGTGGTCCTTCCTGCACACAGCTCGGGGCCACAGCTCCCAGGGACACGTTAGGGCCCAGCAGAGCTGGCCGCCTCTACGTCACCCACTCCCAGAAGCAGTGCTTCCCGCATTGTCACACCTCTGCTCGTGGGTGCATTAGATAGAATTCATGTTACGCCGCCATTCCGCTGACAGAACTTTCTTTTCTTTGTAGGACATAAGACAGCACCATGCTTCACCACTGCAGGTGGCTGGGATTTGGTGAAACACGGTAGCAGGTGCTCGGTGTACGAGGCCAGAGTGCTGAAGGAGCCTGTTTCCTCCTCTTGGCCCAGCCCTGCCAGCACTCAGTGTTTACTGAAGGAATAATCAAGCAAATGAATGTGTGGGTCGTGTACAGGTTCATGTACTGCCTCTCCGGACAGTCTCAACCACCACCCCTACCTCGCACCACCCCAGCTGCTCAGCTCCAGGGCCTGAGGACCATTTTTGATTGAGCTGTGACACCTGCTGACACCTGTGCCGCAGTGATTGGAGGCCCAGAGGTACTCTGTGAAAAATCCCAAGCTGGAAAGGAAGAGGAACTGAGGTGGCATCCAGGCAAAGTCTAGGCTGTGTCAGCAAGTGCCACCACCAAGTCCCTGGTGAAGGATTCACTTCTGTCCCCTGTCCCTCCACTTGCCAGGGCTGCTGGAAAGCTGTCTAGGCACCCAGTGTCCCAAGCCCCGGTGTTGGCCCCGTGGCCTGGTCTCTGCTCCACCAACATGAGGAGGAGGACCGAGCACCAGGGGTGTCCCTTGCCCTCTGGGTCATGAGCTTCTGCCACGCCCTTGTGTATGAGGTCTAGACCAGTATGACATGCAGGCAGCCAGGATGGAGGACAGCAGCGTGCCACCCAGCATCTGAGCCTGACTCCGACGCTGTGGCCCCGGCTTTTCCTTTTTCGTCAAAGCTCTCAGGGCCTGAGAGCTGAAGGCTCTGGGCTCCTTTCTGTCCTGCCGGGGTGGCCGCGGCCTTAGAACCCTCTCTACACCCAGCCACCCTGCCCCGCTGACTGCCTCCAGTCCCCATCCCCAGCTCATACCTCACAGTGGTGTCGGCGTCACAGGGGCAGGGCAGCGAGCAGCCTGGGCCGTACAGGCCCTCGGGACACAGCCGCTCCTGGCAGCTAGGGCCCTTGTAGCCAGGGCCACATGCGCAGGCGCCCGTGGTGGGAGAACACTGGCCTCCGTTGTGGCAGCCACAGCGCTGTGAGCACTGGAAGCCGAAGGTTCCCAAGGGACACTCCTCCTGGCACCTGTGGGAGAGCAGAGGGGCTTAGGGGTGGCTGGGGCCTGTCCTCTCCCTTCCTCCTTCCACCCTCAGGAAGCACTTGTGGCATAGATTAACCCTCGTCCAAATCCCAGGGCCCCCAGCAATGAGTGTGGATTAGGGCTTCTATGCAGGGGCCGGAGGCAATTGGCCGAGACCCCTGCTCTGCCCTGCTGTCCCTCCTATCACGGGAGGGACGCCATGTTCAAGGCGTCATCTTGGAAACAGAGAACAGATTCCCACCAAGTCACAGACCTGCTAGCATTCTGACTTTGGCCTCCCTGAGCTCTAGAAATGTGAGAACTGAAAAAGCATTCTTTAAAACAATGACCTCAGATATATGGTCACTGCAGCATCAACAGACGAGGACAATAAGATGTGCATGGTGAAACTATCTGGTCAAGGGGCCGGGGAGATGGTACAGTAGAATAAGCGCTTCCCTGG
>NDGN011456402.1:0-12492 GCA_002564285.1 Tympanoctomys barrerae
AAATGAACTGTTTAAGAGGTAGTGCCTGTGTTTGTGGCTGTTAATTGTATTGTTTTCTGTCTAGTTTTTCTTTCCTTTTTTCTGGTGCTGGGACGCAAACTTAGGATCTTTTGCTTGCCAGGCAGGTGCTGTGTCACTGAGCTGTATCACCGGCCCTCCCCCTGTTTTATCTTATGTTCAAAGAATTGGTGGAATATCTTGATAGCTGTGGTGGTGGCCATCCATCCCAGGTCTCCATAGCAATGTCCTGAGGCTCCATCCCCATTCGGGGCCTTACCCACAAGGCAGGCTCCTCAACAGGAGAGCAGACCTGAATGTACAGAACTACGGGCAGTATACTCAGGAGCGGCAGACGCCCTGTCCGCAGAGCCCTTGTGAGGCCACCCCCAGCAGCATGACATGGAGAGGCCAGGAAGCACTCGGCTCAACTTTACCAAGCTCACAGCCCAGGCCTGTGCAGCTTACTCGGGTCGGACGTGGGCCCCCAGCCGAGCCCACTGCTGACCTCTGGAGGGTTTGCACGCTATTCTGCCTATAAGGGGCCGTGGGCACAGCTGAGCTACTTGCCAGGCTGTGAGGCTCGATTCTGTGGAGGGAAAATGGACAATAAACTGACAATAAACCGCACCCCTCACCCTGCACATTGGTAATAAGCATTGTGGGAAATGAATAGGAAAGTAGGACAGGGTGAGGAGAGTTACCAGGCAGTGGGCGGCAGACAATTGAGTGTTAAATAGAGTGTCAGGGTAGGCGTCAATAAGGAGGTGACATTTGCACTGGGACGTGAAGGCGGTGAGGAAATGAGCCGTGTGGATATCTGGGCGAGGAGACTTCAGGACGATGGGACTCACAGGTGCGAAGACCCCACGTGGAGGCCAAGGTGGCTGCAGTTGCCCTCGGTCTCTGGGAGCGTAGGACAGAGCCATGGGGCGGGGACCTTTACTGGAAGCCATTGGAGGGTTTGAAGCTCAGAGTCACGGCCCGTCTCATTAGAGCTCATTGCCACAGCCCAGGCGGGAGGCTGTGGGCGGGGAAGCTTGGGGGAGGCTGCAGCTTCACTGTGGCCACCTTAGGGTTCAGATGTCATGACACCCGTGTGTGGCGAGGACACGCTGGCTATTGCCACACCCATCTGCAGTCAGGAGAGAGGTCTGGGATGACGCAGTCCATCCAGGAGGCAGTGGCAGCGCATACCTTGAATATAAGCTGACGTGCTTTTGCCCCAAAATACTCATTTGTCTGCCACTTGGAGTCCAATTTGCTGAATGTTTTATTTTAATCTGTCTTTTTTTAACCTAAAAATTTCATGTTTAAAAGAAGTTTTACATTGCAGATTTAAGTAGACATCAGTATTACTTGCCTTTGATAAAACTGTAAAGTAAAACGGTGAATGTAAAATAGTGTCTGGTGCAAACTAGACATGGTCCCGCCCCATCGGCTCTGAGTCAGGACCCTCTCCATACAGGCCAACACAGACATGGCCAGATGTCAGGGCTGTCACAGCGCCGCACTGAGACCGTCCCCCAGATGTTCTTGGAAGATTAGAGAAATGGAGCGAGATTAACTTCTGTTACTGTGTTCTGGGTCCAAGAATCCCCCAAATCACCCTATGACCCTCTTCTCCATGCCTGGCCCGTGAGGACATGCTGGGGAAGCAGCCAGTTAATCCAGGGAGGATAGGACGAGGGGGCTTGGGGTCTGGCCTGGCCCTCTGCCAGATGCTGGGTTCCCTGTAGGATCCTGTGTCTCTTGGAGGACATTGGCAAACTGGGATTTGCAAGGACGATGGCTCTTTATTCTAGAATAGACTTGGGGGGAAACAGCTTTGGAAAGGGAAGGTGGGATGTGTCCCCTATGGTTCCAGAGTGTGGCTCTGGGACCAGCTAGGAAGAATCAGGCAGGCAGAGCAGCGTTGAAAGCTCTGAGTACATGCTTCCTCTCTGAGAGATCCCACTGGAATCCATGATTTTTAAAATAAGTAATCTGCTCCCTGAGGGCTCTCTTTCGGGGGTGGCAATTTCTTCTTCCTGTTTGTTTATTTGAGTCTGCTTTTCAAGATTGCAGAGTTTTGTCAAGGGCCTAGCGAGCCAGAATTCACTTTGTCCCTGCAGAGTGAGGCACTGGGGAGCTGTGTGCGCACAGGGCTGCGTGGCAGCAGGTGTGGCTCCAGAACGGCCAGCTGCGCGCTGGCCTTTGCCCTGCGCGGCCCTTGCAGGACCTGCTCTCTGGGAGTGCTCTGGGGACAAGGAAGGAGGCCTTGCATGTTGTCTCTGGAGATGGGACTACTTCTGACATTTGTCTTCCAGCCCTTGGCTGCTGATGCGGGGAGGAGTTTGCTGTCCCGAGAAGCATCCCAACAGCACTGGGCTTCTGTCCATACTGGGAGAGGTTTGGATCTCCGTGGTTCTTGCTACTGTGCACTTACTTTGGCCTCATAGAGCTCTCCCGCTGGGTCCTGAAGCCGCTCACAGCTCCTCTGCACTGGGGACCCTTGAGAATAGGTTCTGCTGCCCTGTCGCACCATCATGCCTGGCATCATGCGGGCATTTGTGGGACACTCTGAAAGCATTGGATAAATGGACAGGAGGATGGCAGGATCTGCCGCAGAAGGCCAACTATACAGCCCCAGTGCAGAGTGCGTGGTTTGGCGCTGTAGTCCAGGGCCTACCACTTTGCTTGCGTGGCCCTGTACCACGCATGCCCATTTCCTAGCTCTCCCAGCCCTGACTGTGCTGCCAGGCCCCTGCCTCATGAAGTCTTCAAGCCCCCACTCCACCTGCCTCCTCCAGCTCATGGTGACCTTCTCCAAGCCACTGTCATGTGGCTCCTGTGTCAGCTTCCTGCCAGGTTCCCTGTTGCCACCTTGTTTTGCGGTGGCTGCCAAGGAGGCCCCGAGTACCGGTCAGCCTGTCCTGCCCCTACTCCCATTGTCCTTGGCATGAACTCCAAAGGCCCAAGCATGGGCTTCAAGGTCTGCCTCCCCTGCATCCTCCAGTCATCCTCCACTCCTGGGCACAGCGGCCACCTAGCTCATGACCACCAGGATGCGCTCAGGAGCTCCAGACAATCTAGCGTGAGTCCTGGAGCCTCTACCCACGCACGTCATGACTGCCCTTTGCTCTCCTCTTTTGTACAAGGGTGGTGAGGAGCTCCACCCCATAGGATGGTACGCTAGCACTAGGACATGGGATGCCGAGCTCCTGGAGGCACTGTGCTGCCTCGCTTGCACCCTCTCTCCCGGCTGCTTGCACCTTCTCTCCCGGCTGCTTGCACCCTCTCTCCCGGCTGCTTGCACCCTCTCTCCCGGCTGCTTGCACACTCTCTCCCGGCTGCTTGCAGCGCTCCAGCCTCTCAGGGCTTTCCCCTGTCCCTGAGCTTGCAGGACTTTGCCCACCTCGGGGCTGTGGGGCTTTCCACTGCCTCTCTCAGGATGCTGAGAATGCCGAGTGTCTTTCTTCATGCCTAGGCCCTGCCAGTGCCACGAGCAGGGGCGTCTTCTTGTACCCCTCGGGGGCAGGCTTCTGGAAGGTGTCCCTCACAGGCCTGAGAGGAATGAGAAGAGTCGTTGGCAGCAAGGACCCAGTGCCTGGCCACGACCGCCCCATGTGAGCTTGGCTTTACTCTCCACTAGCCAGCCAACTTTATTCTAGTCTTTAGTACCTCAGCATCCTCGTCTGTAAAATCAAAAGCAATGACAGTGACTTTCTTTTCAGGTTATAGGGAGAGTTAGATGAGTCTACTATATTGAAAATCCTCAAACAGTGCCAATGTCTGTGTTGTGGTCTTTGGTAGGTGAATGTAAGCTACTGTAGTAGTGGTGATGATGGTGATGGTAATGGTGGTGCTGATGGTGGTGGTGCTGGTGGTGCAGATGGTGGTGGTGGTGGTGGTGGTGGTGGTGGTGCTAATGGTGATGGTGGTGGTTGTGGTAGTGGTGGTGGTGGTGGTGCTGATGGTGGTGGTGGTGGTTGTGGTAGTGGTGATGGTGGTTGTGGTGGTGGTGGTGGTGGTGCAGATGGTGGTGGTGGTGGTGTGGTAGTGGTGGTGGTGGTGCTGATGGTGGTAGTGGTGGTGGTGGTGCTGATGGTGGTGGTGGTGGTTGTGGTAGTGGTGGTGTTGATGGTGATGGTGCTGATGGTGGTGGTGACGATAGTGGTGCTGATTACGGTGGTGGTGGTGCTGCTGCTGCTGCTGATGATGATGGTGGCAGTGGTGGTGGTGATTGTGGTGGTGCTGATAGTGGTGGTGGTGGTTGTGGTAGTGGTGGTGGTGGTGGTGGTGGTGGTGGTGCTAATGGTGGTGGTGGTGGTTGTGGTAGTGGTGGTGGTGGTGGTGGTGGTGCTGATGGTGGTGGTGCTGATGGTGGTAGTAGTGATGATAGTGGTACTGATGGTGGTGGTAGTGGTGGCGGTGGCGCTGGTGATGCTGGTGATGTCAATGATGATCATGATGGTTTCCATAGTGGTGATGGTCGTGCTGGTGCTGATGCTGGTGGTCATGCTGGTGATGTGATCGTGGCAGGGCAGTGGTGTGGATGGTGGCTGTGGTAATGATGATCACAATGGTCGTGGTGGTGGTGGTGATGATGACGTGTGGAGGATGACACTGACGGTGATGGTGATGGCAGGTAAGTGGGTATGAGCATGGCAGCTGCGGTCACAGTGTTGGTGATGTTGGTGCTGATGAGGGTGATGCGGCTGTCTTATAATAGGAACCAAACTATGGAATAGTGTAGAACTCAACACAATACTAGTAAGCTGACAAAAAAAAAGCTAGGCTACAGGAGGTGTTTGCCAGGAAGTGGATGGCACCACTGTGATACACACTGAATGCGACAGACCTTTAAATGTTCCTCAGGGGTACGAAAGCTGGTGGCAAGATTGCTATTGCTGAATATAGACAGTGACTCTAGCAGATTCCAGACATGATTTTAGACCAAGGCTCCTTGCCTCCTCTGTAGGATAGGCCCATTAATATTCCTAGCCTATTTTGACCTGATATTTAATCAATGAGGAGAGAGACACGATCATATCTCACCCCTAAGGGAAGAAGAGTATGGACTGTACCTGGGACAGACATTTACCTTGTTGGCCCTAGCAAGAAACACCTCCCAGATGGGCCCTGGTAGAATGACAGCAGAAAACACAGCATCAGATGTAACTCAGATGGGGCTTTGCGCTCCGTGGAATCCCAGGGTCAGATGGCAACTGCCCAGTGCATTGTCTTTCAGCTTTCTGGTTCAATGCATCAAGGAGGAAGTGTTGGTGTTGTGCTGTTTTGTCATGGTTCATGTGTCTTTGACCTTGAACACTGGCTCGTTTCCCTTCTCTAACAAGCAGAGCACAGCCTCCAGCTCAGTTTCTTGCCAGAATGTATTAATTACAGTGCCTGTGCCTACCGTGTTTATTTTGTGGCTGTTCAACATTTCTGGAAATGCATGCTGATTTTCCTAGTACAGTCAAGATGTAAAGTTTCTTTAATAAGTAAATTTATTTAGGTGCCCAGAATCAGTTGCCTTAAAATATAAATAATTATGCAGCTGAGTTTACATGCAAATGGTGCAGGAAGGGTTCTTGACAAATTTGTGGAAGACCCTGGAGGACCCTGGAGGGAGTGGAATTGTGGCATCAATGTTTGGGGTCATTTGGGGCTATGCAATCTCTTCCCTTTTGCCTCTTGTAAGACAAAACTGAGAACACTGCCCATGCCAAACATGAGCTATAAGCAAAATCACTGGAAGACATCATTTAGTGTCTCAAAAGTGTGGTTGGCTTTACTTGTAGGAGCCCAAGAATATTGTGACTGACCATGTTCCTCTTTTTACTGGGCTTGCTAGTCAGTCCAGGTCCAACCGCAAATCAGACCTCCAGTCCTCACACAGCATCCTATAGTCTGTATATTCTCTATGCAAGACTTGTAGTCACTAAACATGAAACTGTTTCCTCAAATGTTGAGATTAAGGCAGCTCTATTTGGGGGTATTTTAATCTGATTAGGACAAAGGGCAAATGAGCCACGCAGGAAGCAAGCTCTGGTCCCCAAGGCTCGGGCTGGGTGATGTCATGGCTGTTCTGCACACTAATTCCTATTATTTGGTTGTGCTCATATCTCAGGCCTCTATTTAAGCTACAACATAGACTTCTCCAAGGCACATATTTGCATCCTGTGTGGGCCGAGGTGCCTGGCTTCATTCTCGCTTTATACCCACGCCATTTCATGGGTATTTTTAAATGCGTGTCTTAGGAGCCAACTTCTCCGTTGTGTGCAGCTTATCGTGGTGCCAGCATGGGTATGCAGGGGCTGGGGGCAAGGGCAGCATGCAGGCAGCCTGCACTCACCTAGGGGAACCACTCAGCGAGGGGCCAGCTGCACAGCAGGGCAGAGCTCAGCTCCCAGACCGCCAGAGTGGTTTGTGGAAGAGCCCAGAAGGCAGAGGTGGACTCCAGATGCCTTGGGATCGAAGGGTAGATCTGAGGCCAGGTAAGGGGGATGACCCAGCCAGGGGGAAAAAAAAACCAATTTGTCAAATAGTGGAGTGCAACAGAGTCAGTGGGGCCAGGGGACTTTATTGAGTCCTGCTTCAGTGAGGTTCTTTAGGACCTCAAGGAGGTACCACAGGGGCCCGCTTGGAGTTGAGGGACATGCTGAGCCACCTGGGCCAAAGGCTGCATCCCCTTTCCCACCTGTCCGATTTGTTCGGTTGTTCAGTTGCTGTGTGGATGAGTTTGAAGTCCAACTTAACAGCGGAAACAGATCTGAAGTCCTTACGATGGCCCAACTCCTCATTTGGCACGAGGTGAAACTGAGGCCCGGGTGGAGGTCCTGGAGGTGCCATCCCGTGTTCCCTGCTGTGGTCCCAGGAGATAGCACCTCCCTCCACCAGGCAGGAAACTTGAGAGTGAACCCTCCCTGCATTCTCTTTGTCCCCACCCTGGCCAGCCCCACCCAGAGGAGGCCTCAAACCCGCCTGCTTCTCACGGCCTCCAGCCTCTGATGCCAGGACCAGGGGCTCCCCGGAGGACAGCAGCTGCATCCTGACTCCTCCCCTCCTGCTCTGCTGAGCCCTTCTCACTGGGGTAATTGCTTCTGCTGGGTAATTGCACTGATTTTTTTCAGCCTCCAATCTCATTTATGCCAGTAGCTCCCCCATCCCCATATTCCCTTCCTGTTTAAAATTTTTCAGCAGTCACCTTGGGCTTGTAAAAACAAAAACAACAAACAAACAAAATAAATTAACCTCCAAGACAAAAATAAAGTACCAAATTCCTCCCCAAGCTAGAAGGCTGCCTGTGCTGGCCCCACCCTGGCACTTGGGCTTTGTGGTTCCAACTTCAGGAACCTGCAAGCAGCTTCACCCTATGAACTCTATCTTTCAAGGCCCTCAGAAAGGCCCTGCCCGATGTGGCCTGCTCACCTGCCCCCCTGACCCAAGCATCACTTCCTCAGGGAGCTGCTGGGCCATCCTGCCAGAGCTCCTTAGCCCCTGTGGGCTTGTTTTCACAGGATGCATATCCATGTAAGAGCTGTGCAGGAGCTTTGTGCAGCCCCCGTCGCCCACCGTGCGAGAGCTCTGCAAAGCCGCACTAGCCCGTCCTCTCTGCCCTGTGTCCCATCTTCAGCATGGTGTCTTCTGTGGTGCTTTCTCTGTGTGCAGGATGGACAGGCCCTCTGGTGCTGTGGGACCACGTGGCCTCAGAGAAGAAGCTTCTAGTCTGAGGTCCAAGCAGTCTGCTGCTTCCTCTTCACTGGGTTGTCTGTTTGTTTTGTATTTTAGGGAAAGTTCTACAGGTTGTTCAGGGTCTTATTACTAGATTGGACTCATAGTGATCCGCTTGTTTACAGCCTCCCAAGAGCTGGGATTACAGGTGTGTGCCACCACGCCCAGTCTCAACTGCCATCTCAGTGCTCCCCAGGGATGGGGCCAGCATGGCAGGCCCAGGGATAGAACCCCTGGCCCCTGCATCTGCTTGCAGGTGCTTTAATCTGCTGAGCTATTAGACTGGCCCTTCTTCAATGGGTTGTTAAGCATCCAGGAGGGGCATAGCGGCCAATCTGGAGCCCCAGCAAAGGGAACTGCTCACAGCTCACTGCCTCCTGATTGCTGGAAGGGTGTCGGGTGCCAGTGTCAACCACGGGCAGTTAGCTTGTCAGCTGCTGAGAGAGAGCATGTGGCTGGGCACAGCCTGGGCATGCACCATTGCGCTGCATGGTGCCTCACAATGTGGGCTCAGGACATGCACCAGGCAGCACTAGAAGGGAGGGAGGGAGCCAGGGAGGGAATGAGGGAGGAAGGAAGGATGGAAGGAAGAACCAAGAGGCTGGATTTGCATCCAGCCAAATTTTGAAGCAATGGGGCCCCCGCAGAGCATCGCAGTGGTCTTTCCTCATAGTGGCAGAGCTGGCTGGGGCTGGCTCACTCGGCAAGCAGGGCGCCCTCAAGCAGTCAAGAGCCACCCCATGGACACTCCACCGAGCATGGGAGTCCTGGCAGCTCCCTGTGGGACCCTCCTCGGGTGCCAGCAGGGTGCATTCCACGCAGTGCTGTATTCTCTCAAGTGCGTTGCCCTCTCTTTCCGCAGGCTCAAATATTCAGAGTTCTGCCTTTTGTTTGAGATCCGAGTCAAGTCACAGTAATTTTTTTCTTGGTTTGCCATGAGTGTATTGACTTTGCCTAGAATGATTTGTGCCATATTTGCTTTCTTGTAGGATTGTTATCAAGCATTTCTTTCTTAGTGACATCTGGCTTTCATGTCACAGTTAGGACTTCCCCACTTTAAGAATATTTTTAAACTGTCTCCTTCTACTCTTTTTATGTCTTCACTTTTTATACTTAAAGCTTTGTTCAGTCTGGAATTTATTTCAGTGTAAAATGTGGGAGGCAGATCTGACCTACTTTTATGCCAGAGTGCCACCAATTGTCCTAACTCCATTTATTGAATAACATGATTGCCTGTTATTTTTATTGCCTCTTTTATAGCCATATTAAATTTCCATATGTTTGGGGTATATATTTAAGTTCTTTGTTTCAACTCACTGAAATCTGTCTATTCTTGGAGAATAGCCACATTGTTTTAATTATTATCATTGTATTATATGTTTTAATAATAGAGATGTCTGTGCCTATCGTATCTTATTTCATTTTCAGTCTTTTTCCACCTCTTCTTGTTTTCAGATAAGTTCTATCTCATCTCCTGTGTGGCTTTTAAATCTCTGATAATTTTTGTGAGGTTCCAGGCACATGAGAGTAGCAAAATTTTAATACTTGAAGGATGCCCCAGCATCTCTTTTTCCAAGGAATGCAGTGATTTTGTCAGAGTCATGCTGTGAGTCTAAAATAATGATAAAACAGGGAACCCCCAGCCCTATAAAGATAAGCCAGGGCTGGGGAATTTCTGTCTCTTCCCCAAGAGCTTTTGACCCCTTCGTCTTTAAGACCAAGGCTCAGGGTTATTCCGGGAGTCCAGCGTGATGCTTGGAGGAGTGCTTCTTCTTTAGTACAAGCACTCGCACATCTTCTGTGAGTCCACTGTAAGGGATTCAGTCCATACTGTCATTTCCCAAGAGCCTTCCATGATGGCCTCACCACAGCCAACCCCATTTCTTGATTTCAATGACCAGCATTGGAAGTAAGCTCTTCTAGAGGGACAGGTTCCAGCAGTCCTGTGGGAAAATCTTACACATCCTCTGGGCATGGAGCTCAGCAGGGAAGCAAGCAGAGCAAATCTAGTGCAGGGAACAAAGGCACTACAAGCCCCGGCCCCGCAGTGGTTCTGGCTGGAATGGCAATAAATAGACTAGGCAGTCATCCAGCAGGTCGTCCAAGGCTCAGCTCCAGAGGTGTCCTTGTTTATACTCATTCTGACTTAGCATCAATCTCTAAATAGCATCTGGCCAGTTGCCCAGGGAGGGCTTGGCCCATGTCTCCCCCCGGGCCTGTGGTCAGGGCGTGAGTGACCTCATGGGAGAGGGAGGTGGAGAGCGATAGATGCTGCTGCAGGTGGTATCAGCAGCTAGCGCTTTTGGATGATACACTTGACTCTGCTCTCTGGCTTCTCCTTGAATTAAACCTTTAGCCTGCAACCTTTAGGCATCTCTTTATCTGATGTGGAAACAGAAGGTCAGCAGAAGGACCCAGAACCATTGCTTATCTTCAGGGCTGTGCCTCCTGTCTTAGTTACTTACCTCTCATTGCCGAGACAAAATACCTGACACCCCAAATTGAAGGTAGAAACATTGATGTAGCTCACAGTCTGTAGAGGTTGCAGCCCATCACTGACTCCAGGGAAGGTGGTACAGCAGCCAGGCTTTGCAGAGAGGAAACAGTCCACAGTGGGCAAAAGGAAGCAAAGCAGCAAGGGACGACCGCAGCTCTTTCTACTTCTCACGTCTTATCCAGGCTACTTGGGAATGGAGCCCTCACACCCTTGATCCTAGTGCCCATGAGCCTAGCCTTGCACCAGGAATCAACCCCAGTGTCACACACCCTAGATCCAGCCACCCCTGAAAAGCCCCAACTATGGCCCTGTGAGGCTTTGTGGGGACCTCTGGACACAGCCATAGCACCTCCCCTTTTGCACTGCTGTGGTGAGAACTGAAATCATAATCTTGGATAAGATCTCAGCGCTATCCTTTATAACCTTTGGCAACTTTACTCATCTCCAAATTTGTGTCTTTCCCTTGTGAAATCAAACAACGGGATTTGGTTTATAGGGTATGAGGGTTAGATGGGCAAATGCACAGAAAGGTTTATGACATTGCCCAGCACAGAGTAAATAGTAAAAAAGAGTAATGGATTTCATTGATCTTGTTAATGTTTCTAAGGCTTAGTTTGCTTGTGTGACACGAAGGTGTGGATTTGCATTTGCACAGGTATGCAATGTTTGGGCTGGCTTATTTCAAGATTTGGGAAACCACGTCTCCATTATTACCACTTGTGTTATTTTGAGTGGATAACTTAGCTTCTTCCTGCCCCACTTCCTCCTCTCTAAAGTGGGGGGGGTCCATGCAGGAGCTGACTGAGATTTGGAGGGTCAGTGAGAGTTGTGCTTAGTCTGTTAGGTATGGCAGTGCTCCCCTCCATCCCCAGTTTGTTGTCACAGGGACACACTTTACTGTGGCACAGGATCCCTCCCATCCCCCTTCCTTCTCTCTTCACGTGAGTCTTTAAAAACACTCAGTGAACTTGGAGTCGATTCAAGGAATCATTCAACAGTTCTAGGATAGCCTCTTTCCTGGGGGGTAAGTTCTCAGGTTTCTATGACATTGAGACAGGGCTGGTTGACTTGATATTGGCATGGCAGTGGTACCTCATGACTAATTAGTTCTCTCCCAAACTACCCAAGAACTTAAGAGTCGGGAGGCAACACTCGTTTATTAGCTTGCAATTTTGGGAGTGGAAAGACAGGCTGGGCTCAGCGGGACGGTTCTTCAGACCTTGGCGCCACACGCAGCTGAGTTTGGTATCTCTCCTACATGGCAGGGATACCTGGGATGATTCAGATCTATTCCATGTATTCTTTATTTGGGGCTTGCGCCCACTCTGGAGGTAGAGCCCCAGGCAGAGAGGATGTACCAAGCACCACCCCAGCCCTTCTTCTGCATGCTGTTGGTGACATGACCCCATGGCCAGCCCAGCTTCAAAGGAAGAGGGAACAGAATTCCTCCTGATGGGAAGTGTGGGATCCACTGTGGAGGAGCTATGTCTGGGACATAGAAACACATGTCCATGGCTGCAGCCCGCCATACTGACCACATGGAGGCTGGTAGCCCTGTGCTTTGCATCTTAGGAGGTGTTGGATCTGTAGCGGGACTCTGCAGAGACTCAGAACCTCTCCTTTCGTTGTGGGCTTGCCCATCCTCCCCCCTGCCGTGATGAGGCCAGCTGAGTCCTAAGAGCATTGCCCTGTTGGTGAATAGCTCCTCAGGGTCATAGACCTTCCAAGGGGATTTGTTTTTGCCTTCTCTTTGTCTTTGTCACAGATTCATCAGATATACACATGCAAGGGAGGACACTTGTTTTCCTCTTAAAACTATAAGCTCAGTGGAAACAGGACTTTCTATGACTTACTATTCCATCCTGTGTGCCTTATAGTTACCATAAATATGTACAAGAAAGGATGGAAAGAGGGAGGGGAGAGGAATAAAGTAATAAAGAAGGAGAGTGTTAGGAAGGCAAGTAGGCATCTAAGTGAAGAGAGACCCTTCAGGGAAGGGGGAAAGAAAGAGGCTGAGTATAAAAGTTAGAGAAAAATGAATATGGAGACAGAGAAGAGGGAGGGAGGGAAGGAGAGGGAGTAAGAGAAGGAGAGAGAGGGAGGGAGAGAGAGAGAAAGAGAGAGACAGACAGACAGACAGACACAGAGAGACAGAGAGAAACAGAAAGAGACAGACACAGAGGGAGAGAAGAGAGACAGAGCAAGATTGGGACAGAAACAACATGTAACTCAGTTGTGTTCCAAATTTTCTGATCAAGAAGATTATGGAGCCACAGAGG
>NDGN011456406.1:0-11868 GCA_002564285.1 Tympanoctomys barrerae
GGGAGAGAGAGAGAGAGAGAGAGAGAGAGAGAGAGAGAGAGAGATTTCTTTTGTGTACACCCTCTGTGCAGTTCTGGGCCTCTCTTACCCGCTAAGGCAAAACCAAAAGATGAGGAAAAACTGGGAACTCAGTTTCTATGATAGAGCTCCAGTTAGCCTTTCTTGATGAACTTTATTTTTTTATTTTTCAATTTTAAGGAAGGGTTACAGGATGTTCAGAGTCTCACTACTAGATCGGACTCATAGTGATCCACCTGCTTACAGCATCCCAAGAGCTGAGATTACAGGCCCGTGCCACCATGCCCAGTCTCAATTGCCATCTCAGCGAACCCTGGGGGCAGGGCTGGCACGGAGGGGAGGGGCCAGCACAGCAGGCCCGGGAATCAAACCCCCAGCCCCTGTGCCTGCTTGTAGGTGCATTAATCTGCTGAGCTATTTGGCCGGCCCTCAATGAACTTCAAAGTCTTTCTTCGTTTCTTTTTGTATTTTGCCCCAAGGGTTTAAATTTAGCCACTGGAAGAGGAGAGCTGGGGTGAGCTTACTCCATCCTGACAGGCCAGGCCCATTCTTTTTACATATCAAATGTTGTATAAGACAAAGATAGCAAAGCAAAATAAGCTTCATTCTCAGAGGACCTCATCCTCTAGTGGGGGAGACAGACACTAACCACATTCGGTTAGGGAACTTTGCTCTGAGAAGGAAAAAAGGAAAAACAATCAGAAGTAAAAGGGATGAAAACATAAGACCAAGAGTCGTTTCTTGTTTCTAAGAGTTAAATGAGGTTCACAGCTTCTCCTGCCAACACTTAGCACAATTTAATTATGTTCTATTTATTACAAAGTCTTAATTGTGCTTCTGGTCTCGAGGTAATAAGCTACATGAAACTGGGCCTGTGTCTGCATCGCGCCATACTTGTGTCATCCCACACGCGGGCACCCAAGCTATCTGCTCACTGGTTGTTTGGCTCAGGTTGCAACGCTGGCATGCCAGAGCCCTAATCCCTTTCCTTGCCCTTCATTTCAGCACAGAGCCAATCCAAACTCCAAGTGCAAATGCCTACATCTCTGCCTGCTGCAGTTGAAGCGTTTTTCCTCCACCTGGGTGGGAGGTTGTTCATGCCAGGAAATTAACATTGGCTGGAAGAAGACCTCAACCAACGAATAACAGAGTTTGCTTGGAAATCCTCCAGCTCCTTTTCCTTTAGAAGGGGTTAGTGTCCCAGCAGGGGGTAGTTTCAGTTGCCTACCGTGGTAATGGGTTTGATAATGCACGATTTATTAGCTGCCTTCTCTTCTTAGACCCACTGTAGCATTTTGGAATTCCCTTATCCTCTTAAATAAACTACTTTCACCTAAATCCTTAGTTCAGGTTTTACTTCTAAGGTGACCCAAGCTAGGATAGTGCACACTGTATACACAAAGAAATAGGATTTTCATTAAAAATTTTCTTTGCAGCTGGAGTGGGCAGAATGCTAGACTTCAAGTCAGGAGGCTCTAGTTGATCCAATTACTGGCCAGGTAACCTGGCCTAAGTCACTTGATTTCAGTAATGCTTAGATTTCATAAGTTGCATTAAGAAGTTAACAAGATAATATTGTGAAGATTAAATAAAGTTAAGTATTATATGTGAAAACACCTATCATGGAAGGCATCTCACTGGGAGTACTTAGTTCTTGAATCTGTGCTAGGTAAGAATTGCATAAAAAATTCTTTGAAGTGCTATGAACTACCGTGCCGATTCTATTGTTTTCTTCATGGAAACTGGAGTTTGCATTAACATGTCCTGTCAACATCAGGAATTGCTAATGGTGGAGAAATGCTGGAGAGATTGTATTGTTTCACCGGGAAGAATATGCTTCTAATTAGGAGAAGCCTGTTTGATTTCAACATAAATGGGCAATGGCTCAGCAGATGGTCCCACTATTCCTGAGGCCCAGCATGCTCCAGAGGAAATGTACAACAAACATTTCACAGTGAGTGAGTTGTCTTTTCATTTATATGGTGTTCCCTTTTATTTGAGAACTGTTCCACGAAGATCTCATGGCCTTAGCAAGTTTTAGGTCAGAAAGAAACCCTACTGATTAATAGCAATCAGTCCCTGCTGTTTACCCTCCCCTCAACAACGATATTCTGAAACAATGACAATAATCACCCACCATTCAAGAGATTAATAAGTGAGAGGGCAAATATCTTACTAAAGTAATGTCAGAAAATGACAACAGGAGGTGGTACTTTTCAAATTTGACCTAAGATTCTATCAACTAGAACAGCTCTATGACCACAGAGATGACTGAAGTGATAGTTTACCATGCCTGGAGAGAACAATGAATCTGTGTGGGATGTTTTAAAGGGATTCTGGCTCTGTGAAGGGAACATTTAGCTGGATACTCCCATCTTCCTTGGCCTTATCCTTGTAAAGCAAACACCTGTCCTGAACATACAGAATATGCTTAGCAAAAACAGATGATTACTACTAAATCCCTGTGTGTCACTAGAATGATTCTCATCTCATTTCTTTCTCCTAATGGTTGTTCTATTGCTTTTATTTCTGCATCCTCAAGATAGTCTATGGCCTGTCAGAACTCTATTCCTAGTTTAGATACGCAGGTATTTGACACAGATGTGGTTTGATAATGCCATGTCAGTCAAGGAGATAAAGATGACTATATTACTTATAGTTCTCTAGAGGAACAGAATCAATAGAAAATTCATAGATGATTATAGAAAAGCCTATACTAGGTAGGATTATGGGGTGAGAAGTAGAAGAGTCCACAATCACTGTCAGCACACTGGAGAGATAGAGCCTGGTATTTGCTGAGCCAAGAAAATGGAAGCCATAGAGCTAGCAGTAACAAGGGTTTGACACCTGTAAGATGTCAAAGGTCTGGAAGCTCACTGTGAAGTCACTAGTACAAGTCTGTGTTGGAAAGCTGAAGAAACTCAAGACTGCTATACAAAGACAACAGTAAAGACTGGAGCACCTCCAAAATGGAAGCCTTTCATTCTTTCCCTTTTTATTCCATCCAAACTATAAGCCAATTGGTTGGTGCTAGCCATATCCAGGGTGGGTGTTTCCCCCTCAGTTTGCTGGCCTATCTGCCCATCATCCACAGTCTCACCCAGAACTTCACTAATCTGTTAGGCAGTTCCCAGGCAAGTCAAGTTGTTTTATCACAATGAATGATCACAATGTCTATAGCGACCATGGAGGTGCCATACTCAGTCCTCCTCAGCTGCAAGAGGCATAGTGAGTGGACAGTCTCCATATGTTTCGCTGAGACCAGAAAGTTACCAGAGAGCCCTCATTAATGATCACATGGCAAAAGCACTGGAACCTGCTCTTTGCAGCTTAAGCTAGGTCTCTTATTCTCAGCTGTGATTCTCTGTAGCTCCCAGTTGGGTCAATGCGTGGCTTTGTCAGACTTGCATGGCCATCTCAGGCTAATCCAATCGAGCTTGCTTCTTCCCTTCTTTTCTTTCACAGGTATTGGATCCATATCCCAGTCTGGAGGCTTCTTAGCCCATTCCTGCTTCTCCTCCTGTTTCCTCTCATAGATTCTGCCTCCTGGGAATTTTTTCAACCCCAACTCCCTCACATCCTCTGCTGCTAGGAGTTCCAATTAGCACAGTAGCTGACCATACAGCTCTGGAGCACATGGTCAAAGAAAATAGAAGGGCACATACCAAAAGAAGAAAATCTGGATGTTCATACTTTTCAGACAGAAGCCAGTAAATGTTTTGTCTTTAGGAAGACCAGAAAAAGTGAAAGAAACTGCTATGTTCTATGCAATGACTCTGTCTGTTCTGTACACTCTACAGGAACATCCACAAAGAGCTTTACAGATGCAGAAGTGCCAGTCCCTAGGGAACAAATGACAAGAATAGCCAATGTTTTATCGCATGCCTCGCATGCATCAGACATTTTTCATTGTCGTAAGGTCATTTATCATGGAACATTTTCTGAGCATCATGAATCTGGGAGTGCTTACTAGTCCACATTTTCATACAGGCAAGATCAGTTCAGATTCCAATCACTTACAAGATTACCTGGGGCTATAGGCTGCACCTCCTTGCCATGATCTGGTAGCCTCAGTTCCTCCCCATGTGAAATTTTCCCTTGAGCTGCTGGAGTCAGTACCTGGATTCCCCCAAAACAAGTGATCTGAGACAAAGGGAACACCTGAGGTGACAGGCACAGCTCTTCACAACCTGATTTCAGAACTGAACTGCTTTGATGAACCCCAAGTTCCTGTTACAATGCCAACAGGACAAAACATCTCACTGTTACAGATACTACCAATCGTGGTACAGGGTAGAAGAACATCTCTCAAAGATATGGCTGTCAGGAAGAAGCAAGGATCACTGGCAACCTCTTGGATGTGGCTACCACAGTCTCCGGAGGCACAATGTGAAATAGATACTGCAAAAGGAGGAAACTGAGACACCGCAGAGAAACTACAGTGCAAGAGACAGTCAAGATTTTAACTCAGAGTTCCTGCCCACTGTGCAACAATGTTTTCCCAAATGAGTTAACAGAAGGCAAGGAAAAAGTATGACGTATGTGATTAAACTTCATCATCGTGGCCAGCCTGGCAAAGAAACTCATAGGTGGTGGTGATTTGTGTAGACATATGGAGGCTAGCAGAGTGATTCTTCATTATCAAGGATAATCTTTACCCCAAACTCATAAAGAAGAAATTTATGTGCCAGCTTTGCAGCTGACAAGAGGATGTTTGGAGTGGAGTGGTTTTCCACAGCTGCACAATGAATACAAAGTGTAGTCAAATAAAGTAGGTCTTCATCTGCTAAGTACAGCTCTACTGTCTATGGCTCAGCTGTTCTGGGCATTAAACAAGGACAGACAGGAGTTTCAGAGTCTCTGGTGAGGAGAAGGAAGGTAATACCATGGAGAAGAGCAGCTTGGAACTGTCTCGTTAGGTATGGGGTGGAGAAGACCTACCCTAGCCGCACAGAACCAGGCAGCACTGTTAGAGTCTCTTGGAGAGACTATGCATATAGAAGACGCACGTATCATGAGGTGTGCATCTCAATAATTTTTCATAAACCAAAGAAATGAAGAAGCAGACATTACCTTACACCAAAGACACCCTTTGTCGCCCTTCTTTGTCACAACCCTAGATCAGCAACCCTCCTAAATGCAGATGAATTCGGCTTTGTTGTGTAAGTAACATAAGCAGAATCTTTTACTTTTCTGTGCTCTGCTATTATGCTTACGAGATTTACCTATAGGGTTGTGTACACTTGCTTTTAATTCTCATTATTATATAATATTCTGTTGTGTGGATGCATAATTTATTGATCCACTACAGCGCTCCGAAAAATTGGCTCACCTTCCATTCTTGTAAAGCCTACGAGCTAAGAATGTCTTGCACATTTTTAAATGGTTGATAAAACAGAAAAGAATACTATGTCATGGCGTGTGAAAATTACATGAAATTTAAATTTCAGCATCCATAAATAACATTTCATTGGAACAGGCCACACGTTTGTTTTCCTATTATCTATGGTTGCTCTCGCAGTACAATGGTGCAGTGAAGTGGTTCCAGCAGAGACCATCTGCAGCATTTCCTCGCTGCGCAATGCTGCTTGGGGAACTAGAAATAGCAGTGATGCAATTAGGAGTTTAGGAGTTGATATTTGCCTCTTGGCCTGCAAAGTCCGAAATATTTATTATCTGGCGTTCTACCGAAAAATTTTGCTGACACCTGCACTATACTCCTGATGTGCTCTTGGGCAATTTCCAGTTGTGTGCTCTGCTTTGAAATTCTAGTTTGAGTCTGTGGTACACATCTATGTAGTTATTTGAGGTGTATACACTAGTAGTGGAATTGCTAAATCCTAGCATGTGCTCAGCTTAGTAGGTATTTTCTGTCTGTTGCATTTAACCGTCTGATAGACATGTAGTGGTAATCTGATATGCTTTTGTAACGATAATCCCAGCAACCTCTTTTCTTTTAGCGATGTTAACAGCTTCTTTACATTCCCATTTGTAGATAAGTTCCTTTTACAGATGTAGTAATACTGTTCACCCTGGTTAAAAAGTGTTTGATCACATGGATATTAAAAGGCAGAATAAAAATCTGAGTTGATTGAGTTTATGGTCTATGTACATTATGTCCCATCTACTGCACGGAGATGCTTCTCCACATAGCAGATTAAGTAAAGCTCTACATCCTTTAAGATAATCAACAACCAGAGCATCACCAGCTAGCATCCAAGCATTTGTTAGGAAAAGGAGCAGTGGAGTTGTGAAGAACAGATATGGAGGAAGGCAGTTGGGCAAACACACCCTCATTTCTGCTACCTCCCGCTACAGTGGTTGACTGCTCCCTGCCTCTTTCAAGTCCTCTGGCTGGTTATGTTTATTACATGTTCTGACAGTTGAGTCCTGTGGTGAAAAATGATAACAGACTTGTATTCTCAAGATCATCTCCAGATGCTGGCCAGCAGTACCTCTGGATTCATGAAATATTTGTCTTCAGTATTTTGTGGAGATGGATGATTAAAAAAAATTCTAGGAACATTTCAGTATAAATCACGGGAAATTCCTTTTTCTGGCAATCTGGAATGCATTTTTCTATTTCTTTAAGAAGAATAATGTGTGTATTAATAACTTAGTTTGAATAGGGTCTGGGCCAAGACGAGATGGTCACGGAAATAGTTATTGATGGTTTCTTGTAGCCGAGCAAGCTGTTCCCCAAACCTGGAGTTTGTCATCTGTAGGTGGATGACTGCTGAGGCCAAGTCTGAGTCGCTTGTGTGAGTCCCCACCTCTCTCCTCATTCCAACTTCCCTCACCCAGGTTTTACTTTTCTTTCCTTTTTGGCCTGAATTATGAAGCCCTTATACCAGTATAACTTTCTCTCCTGCTTCCTCACAAGCATTCGAGTTGGCACTAGAATTATCCTGAGATTCTGCATGTGCCATTATGTTAGTTAAATATTTCTAGGGACTCATTATTGCCTATGGAAGTACTCACCACCGTTCTATGATGTTGATCACTACATGTGAAAATTGTATTCATGAACATGTATATATATATATTTTTCTCATTTATGTTTATTTATGAATTCATATTCCTATGTAAGCTGTGAAAATATGTATTTTCCAAAAGATGTGGGAGCATATATTGAAGATTAGAAAACTTTTTCTTAAAAAGACCAGATAGTGGGGCCGGGGGTTCCCTGGCAAGTGCAAGGGCCTGAGTTCAATCCCTGGTTCTGAAAAAAAAAAAAAAAAGCTTTAGGTTTTGCAGCTTATGCTTTCTCTGTGTTGTCATTGGAGTTTGCGAGGGAAGAGATTTAATACAGGACACAAATTGAAAGGATTGTATTATAATATTCACCCAAAAGTTGAGGAAGAGATCACTTGTAAGTGATCTGTCCACACATGAGAGACACACAGAGTCCAACTGAAGGCCTGGATCCCATGGCAGTATCCTGCACAAGTACAGCTGATGACTTAGAGCCCATGGTGATGTTCCCCATGAGTTCACCTGAAAGCCTGGAGCCCACTACACTGTCTCCTGCAAGTCTGTATGAAGGCTCTGCACTAAGAAGGTTCAAGGCACCAGCAGGATGAATGATCTGTGCCACCAGGATGAGGGATCGTAACTACAGCCAGGAAGTGACACTCAAGGTTAGGACCAGAGCTCCTCTGAAAAGAACTGCAGCCCTTTGTAATGACAGCAAGGACCCAAACTCCTCTGATTGTGAGAGTAGCCAAGTTTATATCAGGAAAACCAGTGTGATAAGCTTCTCTAGGAGAATCAGCAATGTACCATCTTCTCCTCCAGTTCTGCTTCTATGCTATTGGCAGCAATCCTCAGGTGGGCTTTCCATGCCCATAGCCACCCCGCTTCAATTCAGTTGGGCATTTCAAGTAGAGCATAGCTAATCCAGTACTGTGTCACAACTATTCAGCTCTACCATGGTACAACAAGGCTGCCATAGGCACATTCTAAAGATGGCTGGGAGTGTGTTCCAATAAGATTATATTATCAAAGTGGCCAAAGTTTATGGATGATTGATATGTATCGGACTGGAGACAAGAGCTCACAAATTTCCAGTTTTCGTCTTGCTGTGCATACACCTGTGTACTCCCTATAAATGCAGCCTGGCTTCTTCGGCTTTGTAGAATACTGCTAGAAAGATGGCTACAAACAGCTCCCAATTCTAGATTACTTTACTCAACTGGAAGTGTTCTGAGCAAGTCTGAGATAGGCTAGGCCAGTGGTGATGAACCTTATGGCATGAAGCACCCAACATGAACAGGAGGAAATTTTAGCCTCTAAGTCAGTGGAATCGTTTTTGTGCTTCCTTGTAGAAGCTTTCCCTTCTCTGAATTTAAGACTCCTGGGCCATTGGAGCCAAAGGCTGCAGGAACAGAGAGCAAAAATTTTGCTATAGGGTTGCTAGCGTTAATGATGATGAGTAGTATCATATACACTTCCACCCCTTGATTCCTGGAGGTCTGAATCCTGGCTAGGAGAAAAACAACATCATATATGGGGATTGTCTTTGTTACCCTTCTTGTTGTTGAGAAAAAAATACATGACACCCAAAGTTAAGTAAGCAAAGGTTTTATTAGTTCACAGTTTGTAGAAGTTTCAATTTATAATCAGCTGGCTTCAGGACAGAGTGGCTTTGAAGAGAATAGCTCATGGCAGACAGAAGACAGCAAAATCAACAATTGACCTTAACCACATACTTTTGCCCATTCTATACTCTTAGGTAGACTGCTTGGATTAGGGCAGAGCCAAACCGATCAATGAACTGATTATACATTCTTAATCTCAGCATCATGCACTTTATATTTAGCCACCTCTGACAAGCCTGCTCCCCTTGATGGCATGAGGTTTTGGGGGACACCTAGACACAAACCATAACATGTCCTGATTCAAAGCATATACAGTGCTGGTGAGATAGCTGAGGGGCATGGTGCCTGCCTGGCAAGGGCAAGATACTACATTCAATTCCCACTAGCCACTCTCCCCCAAAAGCATATATAGTCTATAAAACCTTGCCCCAGTTTACAAGATATTGCCACCTAGCTGTAGTTGTATCTTTGAAAGGTCACTCCATCCTCATAACAATTTAGCTGCTTCTAGATGGTAGAGAACAAGATAAGACTAGTATGAAAATTAGCTCACTTCCATATTTCTTTGGCCTGATATGATCAATCTTGTACCAGGCTGCAGGGTGACCACCCCAGGGAATGGTGCCATGTCTGCAACTCAGTGTTGGTCTTGTCTGCTGGCAGATTAGGCACTTAGCAGTGTCTGTAGCAGGGTCAGACTCGTTGAATGGAAGTCCTTGGTGCTGGGTCTGGCGTAACCTCCTTATGGGCCACCATGACCACTTCATCCACGAGCCCATTGGACAGTGTAGGGATGGCTGGAAAAGGTGGGCTGTGATTCACTGAAAGAGTTGGCTGCTATTCACTTGATTATTCAAGTTCTCTTCTGCTGAGATCATACACTGAGGAGCATTTGATGGGACATAAATACCTTCACATCCTTCATCCATAAGGAGAGCTCTTGTCCCCAACCTCTTTCCCAAATGTCATTCTCATCAATTTTCCAGTCATGCTCCTTCTGGATTCCTGAGCAGCTAGCCAGAAGCCTATCACATTTTCAAGGGCCCTGATAATAAGAAAAGGATTATAACAATTAGATTAAAATCAATTACCCTCATTTTAAGATTTGATTGACAGAGTAACACACCTGAGTGAAAAATGTATTACCTCAAAATCCAAATAAAAAGGCATCCTGCCATTTATTAGTTGTTGGAGGGGCCAGATGGCACTTACCCTTCATCTTAGGAGGTAAATCTCTGCATGCTCCACAACACTGGGCTCCCAGAAATTTCATTGAGGTATATGGACCTTTCATTTAGTTGGGTTTTTTTCCCATCCTCTAGCATGAGAATAATTTACTCCCAAGTCTAGAGTGGTTATTAACTTTTGCTCATTTAATCCAATCAGCATAATATCATGAATGCAACGGCAGTGTTACCGTGGAAGGAAATACCATTGTATCTTGAAACTGGAGCGATAGATCTTCATCCTGACTAACTGTTATAATCCTCACTGAATATCAGGGCCCTTGAGGGTGTGACTAGAGAACACTATCTTTTCCAGGACTCAGTGTCACATTCTGTCTGTCCTGTAGATGGTGGGCTGCTAGTGTAGCCTACTGCTGATTCGTCCATTCAGGACCTGCCTGAGCCAAATCCTATGTATACCACTTTCATTTGGTGACAAGCTGTTGCTGTGTTAGACTGTCTGTTGGAATCCATGTTCCTATAAAATGTTAACAGATGACAGCTATAAAGCAAGAGCAATGCAAAACAAGAATGAGAACAAACCTAGCACTGTAACATAAAACTTGTGAGCTTATTACTACACCAGGACCCTTAAGTTCTATGACTTCTCTAAAAATGTATTAAAATTTTAATTCAGTTATGAAATAGTAAATTACATAAATTCCCATCTAAATATGCTATTGTTTAAAAACAAAATATCTCAGTAGAATAAACTTTATTAGAGATGAACTTTATAGATGACTAATGCCTGAACTTTAGTTATTGGAATGACACTACCTGGATTGCAATACTTTACATCCATTCAACTATCACAATGCAGTTAAGAATTCATGAACATAAACCTTAAAAATTCTAGGGCCAGGAAGACAGCTCAGTGGAAAAAGTGTTTGCCTGGCAAGCACAAGACTGTGAGTTCAATCCCCTGGTAGCATTGCAAAAAAAAAGCAAGAGAGACCAAAGCCCATGTCTACTTCTGAGCCACAACCTTGAAAATTCTAAAACTATAAACAATTTTTGTTAGAGAACACAAGCAGAGTAGCATATCCTCTCTTAAGTTTTGCCTGTTTTTATGTTTAAATTATTTGATACTACAGGCTCCCGCTATGCAGTTCAGATCTGATCCTGCTGTCTCAGCCTCCCCAGTGCTGGGATTACTTACATGTGCCATCACGCCTGGTCTCAGATGTCGCCGCACACCCAGATTCTGGTCCAGCATGGCATGTGGTACCAGGAATCAAACTCAGGTCCCTATGATTACCATGCAAGTGCTTAGAGCCCTGTGCTATGCCCCCAGCCCAAGTTTTGCATTTTAGAAGGCTTATACAGTTTGTGAACATAAATTTATTGGAAGAAAATGGCAGCACAAGCTTCATGGAGATCTTTATGTATTAACTTAGTTTTTAACTTTAAAATAAAGTGTAGAGACCTTTAACATTTGGACCTTTTCTTCGTGTAACTTATTGGTATGTTCAGGACCTGCCTGGGCCAGGCCCTATCTAAAGCTCCTTCACTGGTTGTAAACTGCTGTTGTGCTTGTCCAACTCTGTGATCTGGTGAGCCAGGTAGAACCCAGCTCATGCTGGACAGCTCAGGTTGAATTGTCATGCAGTGCGCTGTAGCCAACGGTTCGTTCAGTATCCACTAAGGTCCAGCAGCAACCCAGGATTATAATGAAAGCACCGTAGTGTTTCTAATCTTTGATCCTCCTTGGATTCAGTGGTGTTTTTTTTTTTTTCTGGTTCTTTTCAATATTGTTTCTTTATTGGTCTTAACCATCTAGCAGAAAAGTGTAAAAACAAAGTATAAGAAGTAAAGCCATGCTGTTATATTGAGCTGTAGGGGACTCAGGCCAACAATTTCTGACACTGCCAGTGAAGTGGAAGACCCAATACTATTATCAACTACTGGACTATTTTAGGATATTTTGCTGAGTTCACACACCTATAATATTTAAATGACGGTACTAAACAAAAAAAGGGGATACAGATGAATGTCCATTTTGTATCTGTGTATTCAAAATGGTT
>NDGN011456414.1:0-23596 GCA_002564285.1 Tympanoctomys barrerae
CTGAGAGATCCTGCCTCAAAAACATAAATTAATTGATTCAAGTAAAACCAGACTAATATGGGAAGTTATTAAGACATATAGTAATCCATATGTTTTAAAAATTTTATTAAAACATCAGAATGCACACTCATTTATTAATCTACTTACTGATGTACGTACGAATAAGGTCGAACTGATTAGAGGGGCTAGGAGGTTACTTGGGGACAATGCCAGCATTCTTATGAAGAATCAAATGAACTGGGTCATCTGGGAAGCACAAAAGTGTTTCATTCAAGGTGATGAAGAATATGAGGACACTTGAGAAACAGGTTAAGTATGGCGACATTTTTATTTGCATGGGATTTCCTGAGGTTTTATAATTGACAAATTTTTATTATAAACTTGAGTATATTCCTGCAGACACCTGATCAAATCTTTGCAAAACTTTCAATGTAGACTACACCAATCTTAATTCCAGTGTGTGCATAGGCATTACTTTTCTATAATATTTAAATTAATTGCATATTTAGATAACATATTTTAAAAGGCTTAGAAATCATAATTAAAGAAATAAAAATTCTGTGTTAAAGAAAAAAGTAACTGACACCAGACTAATCTCCATCACAAATTATTATGAAACTGAAACAAATCTGGGCCCGCCAGATAGTTCAGCGGACTAAAGCTCAGTGCAAAACCACCCTGGGCTTCTCCGGAGAGGCAGAGACATCCTGCAAGTCCCTGGAGTCCCTGGGGCATTGCAAGCTCTGCCATGACCAAGAAGGTGTCACTGCAGCAAAAGCTGCCTGATTAACATTTAAAAATAAATGTACAGGCTCTTTTTGGCTTGCAGTGGGACAGCAACACAATTAACGTCTCAGCTTATAATTGGTTTTTACTGCAACAAATACATGACATATTGAGAATGTCAGAAGCTTGTAATGCGTTTAATATAGCTAAGCTTTGAAGTTTGTTTTCTGTTTATTAAGCTGATTGTTAAAACTTAGATATACATAATTATCACATTAATCATAGGGAATGTGTACCTGTATATGCTATATCTTTTTTTAAATTAATTTTACTGGGAAACACATAGCGATGAGACAGTTTCAAAACCGATTAATAGGACAGTTTCAATAATTAATACTATACATTATATCTTACTTTTTCCTTTTTTCTCCATCTTCTCCACTCTCTGGGACTCCACTTCCTTCCTTCTGTATAAAGCTCTGTTTCCTTTCTTTCTTCTTCTGTCATTTAGTTCCCTTTCTTCCTATGTCCCTGATCCTCCTTTACTTTTGAACAGTTTCTTTCTATTGCATAATAACTACTGTACATTTTGATCCTCATATGCTCTTTCAGCTTTTCACACCAAGAAAACAATGTGATTTTTACATATGTGTGTGCAATTTATTTCATTTACGAATATGATCTCAAGATGTATCCTTTAACTACAAATATCTCAAGTTTATCCTTCTTATTGTTGGCTCAGCCAATACTCTATGGTATAAAAACCCCACAGAGTAGGAAAATATTAGCCTGTTGCATGTCAAGCAAAGGACTAATATCTAGAACATATAAAGAACTGAAAACTGGGCCAGTGAGAAAGCTCAGTGGTCTAAAGAGCCTGCTTAGGGACCACAGTTCAATCCCTGGCACCACATGCCACCCTAGCCCTGCCTTCAGAGTGTGTTGAGCTCCGCCTCCCCCAAAAATAAAAGTAAAAGTAAAGAATTGAAAACTTTTCAGAAGCCCAAATTTAAATACTCAAACCACATTTCTCAAGTGAAGAAATATAACTGGCAAATAAACATGTGAAAAAATATTCAAAATCACTTGTCATTTGAGAGATGTGAGACAAAACCAAGGAGACTCCATCTCGCTCCAGAAAGAACAGCTGTCTTCAAGAAATGAACCAGGGACAATGGCTGGTGAGGTGATGGGGAGAAGGAGCCCTTTTCTCAATGTTGATGTGAATGTACACTAGTTCAACCGCTATGGAAATCAGTGTGCTGATTCCTCCACAAAACTAGGAATACAGGCTGCATTTGACCCACTTATTCCCATTCTGGGCATCCTCTCATAAGAAGTAAAATCATCATACCACAGTGATGTATGTGCACCCATGTTTATACCAGCAAGGTTTGTGATAGCCAAATCTTGTAAACCACCCAAAGACCCACAAACCGAGTAACGGATAAAAGAGATGCGTTTCTTGATACAACGGAAGGCTTTTATAGCTAAAATCAAAATCAGCTGTAGAGCATCCGCCACTTCCTCGAGTGCATGCCTGACTAAGAGGGAGGGGCAGCCTGCTGAGTCTGTCCTGAATGTTGTGAAATTATTAGCTTGGGAATAAATCTTTTTTTTTTTTTTTTTTTTTTTTGTGGAACCAGGGATTGATGTCAGGCCCTTGTACTTACTGGGGAAGCACTTATTCTACCAAGCCATCTGCCCAACCCTCAAAATTTAAAGTGTAATTTCTACTAATGGTATTATTTTCACACTATTGGAAAGCATAAAATATTTTAGGAGGAATCATTAAAATGTGGGGTCTATTTATTATTTATCACATACAAACACAACAGTCACATACATGCACAAGTGTTTCAACAATCCTTAAAAAGTATATGTAACTTTTTCATATAATTTCAAGTTTTATTTTTTAAACCCTAGTAAACTAAGGCTTGAAGAAGCTTTATTATCCTAAAAACAATGCATGCACCCACAGCTCCTAACTAAAAAGACTGATGGCATAGAAATGGATAATAGAAAACTATTTATCAATGTTAGGATGAAGGAGGGGAAGAAATGGGAAGGCCTGGCCAAAAGAGACAAGAGGTTTTATTGTCCTAGCACATATGAGGGGACATAGCAACAGTTGGTGCGCATCTCAAGATAACTAGAAAAGAGTTTGCAAAATGTTCACATCACAAAATAATAATAAATATTTGAGTTGGTAGAAATGCTAATTACATTGATTTGATCAAGTGTATATATATTGCCAAACATTAACCCCATAACCTGCTACAATTATTATACATAATCAATAATATAAATAGAATTCTAAATGGAACATAAACCTAAAATTACAAATTAAACATATCAACCTATTACAAACCTGCTGGAAAAAAAAATCTTGGGTAAGTGAAGATTTTACATTTTTTAAAGAATGCAAAATAGTGACAGAGAAAAAAAGCATTAGAAACTATACCAGATTTCACTAAAAATAGCAATAGAAATTCAACAATGGTCACTGTATTACATGATGCTATCTTCAAATTAATTGGTCAGGTTACCAGATATAAATGTGTAAGATTCATATGAAGAAAAAATAAAGCAAAATAATAACAAAGAAGTTATAAGAAATTCAAAGAAGAAAAAATTCAGAGTAAAAATAATTAAGCATTAACTGCTCTCAAAAAGCTCAGATGGAGGTCCCATTCAAGCCAGCTATTCTCCATCTAGGTATTTCTCCAAAAGAACTAAAATCATAATAACACAGTAGTACAAGTGCACCTGTGTTTATAGCAGCACAATTTGTTGTAGCTAAATCTTGGAAACCATCCAAAGCCCATCAACTGAGGAATAGATAAAAATTATATAGTATTTTATACAATTATTATTATTATTATTATTAAGCTATAAAAAGGATAAATTTGAGGCTTTAGTAGCTGAATGGATACAGCTAGAGACTATACTGGTAAATGAAGACTTTGTATACAAGTCAAAAGAATTTCTCATCCGAAAATAAAGTAGAGCTAGTCAACTTATAATAATTAAAAATATCTCCATTAATACTTAAAATAACTCACATAAAAGGTTCCAAATAGAATATAATTATATTGACTCTTTACTAAAATGAAAAAATACTGATTGAAAGAACTTAGTTATGAAAATCAACACAGAAAGTAAATTAGACAACAAAAAATGAGCACATATGACAAATGAGGATATGAAAATGTCTTTGAAATCCTTCCTCATTAGCAAGACAAAATGATTATTAAAAATCAACAAGAAATGTACTTCTACCAAGAATATGCAGTAATCTCATAATATGATTTTTAATAGTAGTTGCAAGTGTATATGTATTTACATATTTTATTCATAATTGTTATTTTTCCTATCTTTATATTTTAGTATTAATTGAAATTTTTAATTTACAAGTTTTTCATTTGCAGGTTCTTCTACATCAATAGCACATGAGCTTTAATCTGCTCATCAGTGTTGCTAATTCATATCATCGGTATCTGACATTCTTGTGACATTTATACAATGTCTTAGAGTGGGAGGGTACAGAAGATCGAGTGATGTCTTTTTCAGAAAACAGCAGGGAAGAGGATACTAGAATCTAGGCAATATTAAGGAGAAAGACAAGAAATCCAGCATATAACAGATGCAGGAAATATTTTTTCTGAGTGAATAAGCAATGGAAAGAGAAGAAATGGTGGGTGGTATAATTTTATATGATGTCTCCAAGGGGGAAATACAATAATGTCATGAAATGGGAAATTCCTTACACTTTCATGGACCTATAGTTACATGTTACTTTTACCATTTCAGTATCAGGCACTATCATCCAATTACAAACAAATCACTTACAAGAACATGGAGTGCTCCCAGGATTTCAGCAGAACCTATAAATCATGAATGTCTAGGTGATGGCTGGAATCAAGCAATTTTTACACAAAACAAGTGGCAACCATTCTATAAACCAATAGATATCAGCAGCACAATTATCTAAGCCATCCTGTATATATATATATAGGATGGCTTAGATAATTGCCATCCTATCTTCTTTTATTCTTTTCTTCTTTTATTCTTTTCTCCTTTCCCTCATACCAGATATTCCTTCCCTTTGAACAAAATGGTTAATGCTTAAATTTAGTTTTTTTTTTCTTACTTAATTTTTGAACAATTTTTCATGCTTATAGCTAGTAATCTGAATAACTAATTTGAAGACAAAAATATGCAATATAACAAGCATTGTTGAATTCTTTTCATTTTGTTTAGTGAAATTCTGTATCATTTCTAATGTTTTTTTTCCTATTTTCTATTCTCTTTAAAAAATAGAAAAGCAAAACAAAAAAACAAATGATAACCAAAGTGAGAGTTAATGAATATATTTTCAAAGTGAAGTGTTTAAACTTTAAATTTATTTTCTACATGTCTGCATAGAAGAAAGAATATTTGTTATATATAACTTAGTAAAATATATTCAAACATTTCTGTATGCTACTTTTCAGTGTTTTCTACAATGTATTTGGTCTGTGCCAGTGAGACTGGTTAGTGGACTGCTTAGGCCAGTTCAGGGGCCAGAGTTTGATCCCGGGTCCCATATGCGGCGCAGGCCCCGCACCCAGGTACTCAGTCGGCCACTGATGGCACATGCCTGTGAGCTCGGAGCTGGTGAGGCTGAGACAGGAGGATCATTACAAGTCCAAGCTGCATAGTGAGATCTTGTACCAAATACATTAAAAAAAAAAAGAAAAAGTATTTTGTCTTCATATTGTAGGTGATAATATTTGCCATAGAATTCAACCATGTTTGTGGTGGTAGTAATAACAATTTTAATGTATTATGTCATTGCATGATGATGCTAGGTTACTATCTTTCATTTACCCTTCCCTGTAACCTTTCGTTAAAGATGAGAAGTCCTGTGACTTTTGCTCAATGATCGCCCAAGGGCCGATGGCTTACGATGAACCGAAAGTGTTCTCACATAGACACAGTCTTACTCCAAAGTCAGTACACTTCGGTATCTGCACACTGTCCTCCTGTGATAATAACTTCTTCTTTTTTTATTCTATTTTGGTTCTGAGGTTCAAAGTCAGGATCTTGCACTTTCCAGGCAGGTTCTTATGCCACTGATCTATCTCTCTGACCTGATAATGAACTCTTTATTTATAATATAATAATTATTGAAACTATGAAGCAAATATCCTTGGTAGACATAGAAATAAAAATAGAAACTATACTTGATGATTACAATAATAGAAACAGTATGGTCAGCATTTATTTTGAAAATTTCTAAAACGTGTGCTCTGATGTGTATAAAATATTAGACTTCATTTTCTGTAGTCCTTTAATTCTTGAACATTTAAATTGCATGGAAGTTAAGCCTTTTATTATTCTTTTTATGGAGTCTTGATGCCCATCCTGTAAACTCTGGCTTTTTTGTATGAAATTAAACAAATTGAGACATCTTTAAATCATATATTTGACAAAATAATCTCCATGCAAATCAGTGATTACAGTTATGTATTATGAACATAGGTTAAGTAGTTTTTACTTAGCAGGATATTCTAGAATATTTCCTATAATACATTATTATAAATTTTACTTGTGTTAACCCAGGTACATAAATCTAGAATTGCATTAAACATATGTATTGAAACATATTCTTGAAATGTAATATTCAAAGCATACATGATACTGAATTTATTAAATATTGAAAATGACCCAAAAATCATTGAGAGTTGAGTTGCTCAACCATTTAACATGATTTAATATCTCACAAAAATTAATAAACTTCAATTTATTATTTTGAATGAAAATCTTGTGATTTCCTATAGTAAATTATAGTGACATTATAGTGAGTAACCCTTAAATAAAGTGATACATGATGTGAAGACCAAAAGCTTGAACGTATTATATACTGTAATTATCTCATCAATTTCTTCTTTGTCTATAACCCAGGAAGTGTAAATAGAATTGACTGCAAGTGATGATTCACAAATGGTTGAGATAATCCTATGCCAATGTCTATAATCTTGTAGTTTTTGTCACAATAATCAACTCAGGAACACATACATTTCACATATAAGTGAAATTTTCAAAGGCAATGAATACTGATCACTTGTAAGTGATCTAATAACTGAAAAATGTTTCACTGGCTCTCTGGGGGACAACCGTAACTCTCACTGTCAGCTTTAGTATCCAGCTCCCAGATGTCACCAGTGCTTCCTTCCTGGCTCTGCTGTCACTGTCACTATAAATTACTTCCTCCCATTAGTACAGTAAGCCAACTTAAACTGTAGAATATTGCAAAAGTAACAATGTGGGATTACTGAGGGCTGGTCATGAAGAAGACGGCCAACCTTACCTTGCTCACTCTTGGGTAACTCACTGTGCCCCCAACCACTAAGACATCAATAAACTCAAGTAGTCCAGTGAAGAACACCATGAGTTGATGACCTCAGTTACACTGCCCACAGGCAGGATGCACCTGCCTCATAAGGGATACATTTGGAATGTGTGCCCCTGGGGCCCACCCACACCTCAAAGACTGTGACTCAAACCAATGTCTTTATTACTAACTTATGAATTACTGTAGAGTGAAACACTCACTTTAGCTTCAGTCTATTGCTGACATGCAGGAGTTGTGTGGACAATATTGTTAATTGACATTTCAAGTACCTATATTTTGGATTGTATATAGGCACAACAATGTGAAAACAATATATTGACATATCCACTCTACACTGCACTACATTTCCAGCTATCATTTTGTTACTTTTGACCTTTACCTACATTAACAAAAATTTCTTGTGTGTTATTCGTTTTATGTGTTAAGGAAAATGTAGTATTTAGGATCTCTTTCAAAAATTACAAACACTGAAATCTCATAGTAGTCATAACAATTGATACACAGATGAGATACAATGTTAATAGTAGATTTCCCTATTTTTAGATATATATTCTTAAAATAATTTCCCAATGAAGACAGTGGGAAATAATTATAGATCCATAAATTTGTTTTCTATCAGGTGAAGATGGCCATTAGTTTAAACATCAAGTTTCTGTAGTCTAGACCTTGAATATATTTGTAAGAAAGCTCTGAGATAAAGGGAGTCCACAAATATAGAGGAGATAAAATTCTATTTCCAGATTCAGGTATGTACATAATAGGCATACAAGTCTTATTGTTATATGCCACAAATGTTCAATTTTCTTAAGAATCACATTAAGGGCCAGGGAGATAGAATTATAGATAGCGCTATTCAGTAGAATAAGCCCTTGCCTGGCAAGTGCAAGGGCCTCAGTTCAATCCCTGGTTCCACCAAAAAAAAAAAAAAATCACATTAAAGGACACTTTTTCTTTTATTTCCATGAGGATGTTCCAATAGTTTTAAGTACAAATATCCCATCATTCTTACCATTTTCTGAACAAGTTCTGGAATTCTATTTCATGATTATATTTATGTTGCCATGGCTCCCTTAATAATTTGAAAAATTCAAAGTGTTCACTGTCTCAGTTGCTTTTCTCTCATCGCTGGGACAAAATACCCAACACTCAAAATTAAGGAAGGAAAGGTTTATTTAGCTCACAGTTAGTGGAGGTGTCAGTCCATACTCAGCTGGCTCCAAGGCAGAGGCACGTGGAAGAGCACAGCAGCTCATGATGACAGAAAAAAGCAAAGCAGCAAGAGCAAAATGGCGGGAGCAGCGGCCCCAATGGCCACAGAGAGCACATCTGTCTCTCTTGTGCTGCGTTCAGGCCATCCGCCCCAGGCCAGTGGAGCACTCACACCCATAATCCCAGCAGTGGATCATGAATTAATCACAGAGTCTAGCTGCCCGCCCATGACTGCAGGATGCTTTGGGGGACAACTAGACACAAACTGTAACATTTACATTATATGGTAATTTTGATTTCGGGGAACAATAAGAGTATACATGTTGCCAGATGCTTTGAGTAAAGTGGATTATAATACATTAATATTTTTAATTTACAGAAATGATATAAATATTTCAGCAGATAGAGTGATCACAAAAAATGGTGAGTGTCTAAATATTTAAAAATTACAACAAAAGACATGTGGCTATTAATTTTCCCCGAATACTCATCATAATTTTTAACATTCTTATTGACCATTCTTGACAAAGTGGCTTGTAGTATAACAAGGTTTACTTTAAAACTTATATCTAAACCATATCTTTATATCACCACTTTCAAGAGACAAAAATTTAATTTTTGAACTGAGTAACATGTAATTATGCTTCTTGTTGTTTATTTTGTTACATAGGTTGACGGTAAAGCCTTTCAGAATCATCAAACATATATTTTTTGTTTTGTGTTTTTTTAATTTGGTTCTTTTTTTTTTTTTTTTGCAGAACCAGCGGTTGAACTCATACCCTTGCGCTCGCCAGGAAAGCACTTATTCCACTGAGACATGTCCCCAGCCCCAAACAAACTGGCATTTACCTGACTTTAGCTTCTTTGGCAGCACATTTGTGATGGAAATGAGAGTCCCTAGTGCATCATTTCCAGGAGTTGATCAGAGAGGATAACCTCTCACATACAGAACAAGGAAAATGAAAAAATAGAATAATTTAAATAAAAAAGGGAAAGCTATAATATAATGATTACTGAGTTACATAGAAAGAGTTGAATTTGTTGAACAGGTAATTTCTATTGAGAAATGCTAGGAGTATACAGTGTATTTAAAATGATTTTATCAGTGAAGTCCTTTGTCACTAGAATGGATGAGCTATTTGAGAATACTGTGATAAAGAAAGATTAGTGAAGGCTGATTCCTCACTCTGAAATGTTACCATCCTATTAGGGCTGAAAAAAATAGCGCATTAAAATGTGTGAAGAGCTTGCTATAATTAACACAAGCCAAAAGATAGATGGTGGAAGAGAAGAAGCTATAAAAGGTGTCTTAGAAGTGAGAAGGGTTTCACAGATGTCGTGATATTTGCAATATTTTTTAAAAATAAATAACTTTTAAAGCAGCATAACGTGGAAAAAAAGGACACTGAAATTTGGAAGTATGAATTACTGAAAATGTATGCTCTATTTAGGCACTATGCCTAAAAATGTGTTATACATTACATTTGAGAACAATAACCTGAGAACTGGGAGGTTAAAGTCTATTAAGAAAAATCATTTATGTTCAACATGAAATTCATTTCTGAAGCAATCAGTGTGTGTGTGTGTGTGTGTGTGTGTACATGTATGTGTGAAAACATGCACACATGCATGTTTGTTCCTGCAGGATTATAACTAACTGCAGGGGTGACAACAATCAAGTAGCTCTTATAAGCAAGCTTTCTTAACGCTACACTCACTTAAGCATCACACATGACAACACACCCATGATGATCACACTCATGGCTTGACAACATTGAAAAGTGCAGGTCACAACCACAATTTCAGATTCACAAGAGCCTGACTCCACAGAGCTTGAGGGTCTTCATTATTTTGTTCCATTGACTTAGAACTAAAATGCTAAGGCCTTTCTCTAAGACAATTGAATCTCTGTATATTGATATGGGTGATATGTGGCTAAGTGTAAAATGTCCTGGTTGGAATAGAAAAATTGTGAAGAATCAGTCAAGCAATGATGCGAGAAAAAATGCATGCTACTGAGATGAGTGATCTTACATGTGGATGTGCCTGGCTCATGAGGTAAACAGACGTCTAGTCCTACCATTATTCTGGGTTTTTCTGTATGGGGTATTTTGATAAAATGAACATTAACATAGACAGATTGAATAAAACTAATTTTTCTCTGTAGTGCACGTTGGCCTCTTCCAAACAGGTGAAGCCTGAAGAGAAAAGGACTCGCTCCCTCCCAGGTCGGGGAGAGACATCCTGATTGGTGTCATTCTAGAGCCTTCTGCCAGCCTACAGACTGCAACAAGGACACTGTCTGTGCAGGTGGACTTCCTCATCTCTGTAATCATGTGAGTCATCCTCTAAACGTAAATCTATTCTTCTCTATGGCTTTGTTTGTCTTTCTGTTTCTCAATGTGTTTCTCTGCCATTCTCTGCCTTCATATCTATCTACATCTGTATATATATGTAAACATACATTTGGTTATACATGTACATATTTGTCTATGTCTACATCAATATGTAACATTTATATCAACACACTATATATAAACGTTGATATGCAGTTAATGTTCTCTTCTTGAAAAATGCAGACTAACACAAGACACAGGTATATTTGGGAGCAGGGCAGACCATTCAGGATGACTTTATATTCAATCTTTATCTGCAGATTGAATCCACACACTATCTTCCCTGTGAAATGTATGATAATCCTCTCCCAGAGGCAGATACACCAACTTCCATTCTTTTCCAAGCCCTGAATAAGAGCCTATTTCCATAATAAGAAGCTCTGATGTGAAGTTCTGCTTTCTTATTTCTGCATTAGGTTATTAAATTCTTCCCAAGAAAAATGATGACTTCAACATACTTAGTGCCGAAAGTACCACATTGTCTTGCAAGTATTGCTTATTAATACATTCAGAGTGAGTTATTTAGTGCATAATTTAGTACAGAGAATTTACAGTTTACCAAACCAAAGTGTTAGAATGATAAATTAGAAAATACAAAATTTTAAGAGGTGAAGAACCAACATATCCTAAGGAATTCAGGGAGGGGAGAAGCTAAGGGCTGATTGGGTCTGGCTGTTAGGAAGTCACTGACAGCCACTTAGGCAGGGTATAAGGAGCAGTAGGGATAAAAATACACCTCACACTAGATTTCATAAAAGGAAAATTAAATCATACCATGGAGGTCTAAAGCAAAATCTTTTACCCTCTCAGAAATATAAGATAGTAATCCATTTTTTGCAGTATATCACACAGTATGGCAGGCCAAATTCTAACGATCGTACCAAGTTCCACCCCGTTGGTACTTCAACCAAACCTGAACCTCTTAACTCTAGTGATAGGATTTTGCCGTGTAAGTCAAGTCCAAAACCAGCTGATTTTATGATACACAAATATTAGGTGGTTCTGATCCAATCAGGAAACAGACCACTTTTTACCTGGTAACAGAGAAGAAACTCAGAGATTAAAAGCATGGGGTGGGCTCACCCTTCTTGGTAGAAAGTGAGGTTGTATGAGAGGTGAGCGGGCCTTCTCATTGGTGGTGAATATTTTAGTGCTGTCACTGATGCCAAAAGCCTGCTGTGCCGCAAGGCCACACGTTCCCCACCATGCATTCCAGAGGAGAATGGCTGCCTCGGGGGATAAGCATCAGGGAAAGGAGATCACACTTCTGTTTTGTCAAGGAAGTAGGTTCTTTCAAAATGAATTAGAAATAGGAACTGCTGAGAGTTACCTGGCAAGAGGCCACTCCAAATATGATTTGTACTTTGTGGCTCTGAAGTAGAGAGACCAGTGGGAGCTACCTGGATAACCTGCAATTATCTGTTAACAAACCAAAAGAATGTAACTTTCCAAGGAATTGGGTAATGAGATACATGGGAGACATTGCTGCCTATGACCTCATTCCACAGTATTTATTTAGAAAGGCTGTTCCCCAAGAACTAAATATATGATGATACTGCAATACCTGCTAGCTCTTTAAATGTATGCAAAAGAATTTATATATGCTAATTGAATTTACATGGGCAAAATGAATTTCTTGGATTCATATCATCCTCTCTATAGATATTAAAATAAAATTACATTAAAATATGATTTTAAAATGAAAAATAAAATTAAACCTGAGTCAGTTAAGGTACTTGACTAATGTTTGGGTTCAATGAACATCAGTTTCCCTAGATGGCCATACCAGAATGAGCCTAGATCTAAAATTGAAGTATTTACATTCTTGTCTTGTTTGGGTCCCCTACTCTACATGAGTAAAATGGAAATACCTTTCGTCTTCACAGACTCAAATTGTTTGTAAAATTATTCCATGAAAATTCCACTTCTCAGACAGACACTTTCTTTCCCTCAATAAGTATATTCTCCTCATAAAAAAATTCCAGCTAACTTATAGTTGTGTATACTGGCATCAACAAATGATATCATCACCTGGAAATGTGTTTCCGGTCACTACCATGTGACTGAGCAGTTGAACAAGCAGTTGATCAATGTCTGAAGGCTCCCATGCCTTTCAGTGATGACAGGTGACAGGCATCGCTCTCCAGTGATGATCTCCACATGAAGACCGCTCAGGAAGCCCCAGTAAACCCTTCTTACATTGCACTCCTTTGCCTTGGGCTTTTGTGCTCTTTAACTCTTGAGGCCCACTCCCCTCTGTCTATTAGGACCATCTTTATCTATTTAATCAAACCCATGGGTAGGCTACAAAGCATGTTCAAACAATATTAAAAACAACTGCTCAGAACAGTTCTTCAGAAACTGTTACCACTAAGATGTTGTAAAATCTAATTTGAAAATCCTGCAACCACATTTCCACAGCAGAAGGAATCAGAAAATATTTACCTGAGGTGGCTGAGGTTGAAGTTAAGACTTGAAAACAATTATACATGGAAGAGCTCCTGCAAATACCAAGAGGCTCCCAGACCAAATAATCCCTGGGTGATTGTGCACTGTCCTAAAAGCACTCTCCTAGTGTAGCTATAAAATGTTAACTAATGTCACAATTCCTATTCACTTGTTTATGGTTAGGATTAAATTATGCTTCAGTAATGCTCACTGAAGTGGCCTCCAAAGCTTTTATATTACTATACATAAAAAGTCAAGATATTGCAATTTACTGTTCTGTTTTACTTAACAAATATGTTTTAACTCAATTGTTGTAAATGTGAACAAATAATAGAAAAAGAAAGTTACCTTATAAATGCGAATTTATAAACCTTATGAATATTTAGTAGTTATTTTAGTAGATGCAGACATTTCCATTGGTAATGAGTTCAGATAATACAGACCTTATGATATGCATGTACTCACAGGCATTTAGAAAGCATTTCCCACCATGACAGCTGCTATTTGGGCACAGGTGTGAGGAGAACTAATGTGGAGTACGGTTCTGCTCCAAGTTTCACAGGAGCTGATGCACCTTTCTAAAAGTTTTGCTCAATGCTGTCACCACATATTCTTGGACTTCTCAACTCTCCATTCTTTCTCTTTCTCACTCATTTCAATGAGTCATTATTTAATGCTTATTTAATAGTCCTCAGGTAACTAAAGACATCCTTTTCCACCAACCTGGCTATTTTGAAAATAAAAATTAACCTGAAGAATAACAAAGAAAGCAATCCATGCATTCTTTTTAATATCACTTAAAAGTAACTATGACATGCTTGTTCTAATACTATGTCGACTGCTGAATGAAAGCCACTGACTTGACTTTGCCTATGAAAGTAACACAAACTTTTCAAGGAATGTAAGGTTGATGTATTAAAAAAGGTAATGAAAAAGTTCATAAAAATGCAATGAAATATCACTTTATGTCCATAAAACAGTTACAAAAAGGGCCAGCCAGACAGCTCAATGGGGTTAAAATGCCTGCTGAGGCACATGCAGGGACTCGCTGTGCTGGCCCCGCCCCCGGGGTGCGCGGAGAAGGTGACTGAGACTGGGCATGGGGCACACCCTGTAATCCCAGCACTTGGGGGCTGAAAACTGGGAAATCACTATGAGTCTGACCTACATAGTGAGATCCTGTAGACCCTGTCCTAAGTACAGGAAAATATATATATATATATATAACATATAAATGGTAGTGACAATATGGAATCCCATAATTTAAGGAATGAAAAATGGTATGACCATTTAGAAAGCCAATATTTGATGGTATAATTACCCTGTGAGTAAGAATGCTATATATATTATAGATGTAGATATATATGTCTCTATCTATCTATCTATCTATCTATCTATCTATCTATCTATGTATCTATGTATCTACCTGTCTGTCTATCTATATGAAATGTGACCTCAATGAATGCAAACATTATGTCATGAATGCTAGAAAAAAATTACTAATATCAACAAGAATAAAAATAGGAAAAGAGGATTTAGAGGAGAATGGAGTGAGACAGGAGAGAAATGAGAAATAGATTTAGGAAAAAAAAGGAAACAAGGTATATACTGTACATATATCAAATCCCCAACATGATTGTAAGCTGTATGTATTTCAAATATGGGCAAGTGGAAAATGAGAAGGACACAGAACTGTAGCTGTGAAAGGAAATCCAAGCCTGCAAGAGGCCAGGCACAGACCTTCACACTAACGCTCCAACACCAATCTCAGTAGAAAAAGAAAAGCAAAACAAAAAAAAAAGTCAGTGATATGATGCACAATTAAAGTGTTGCATGTAAAACCATAGAATATTTTTGGAAATAAAATGGAGGAAATAGTGATGACACAAAATATAGTGTAGTGACCCTTGAAATAAATCTGTATTTTCCGTCTCCTATACTCTGGAGGAAAAGAATGAATGCAATTTCATTTTACATAATTTTATTGTAATTGGTATTAGTTATGTTTTGGAACAGGGAATTGAACTGAGGACCTCGCACTTGCTAAGCATGTGCTTCTGCCACTGAACTACGTCCCCAGCCACACAGAATTATTCTTTCACTTAACATATTCCTTTTCCCTGAAAAATTTGAGTTCTGTTAAATTTATGAGTTTAAATCTTTCTCAAATCTTTACATAGATTTTCATACAATGGTTACAAGTATGGATCAATTTTCTAAGAGACTTGTTTTAATTTTAACATAGTCTTAGCTGTTGATATTTATATTTGCATTCTTATGGACTTAAGTGTTCATCACAATGTAATATCCTGTTCTGAATGTGGAGTGACGTAGAGTCTTCCCTACGTTTATAAAATAGGTTTTACTTGGAGAAGGAAGCCGTTGGCCTGCTTTTGAATTGCCACAAATCATTGTTTAATCTCAGTTCTATAAAGTTAACTGGATTTTAAACCATGAATATCATTAATAAAATTATCTAAGTGCAACTTTAGGTTTTCCAAATATTTTAAACGGCTCCATGTGAAATAACTTTCATTTGATGATTTGGTGGCTTAATCCTAGCCCACACACATAACAGAAAAACTCACGACCAGGAATGTTTGATTCAAAGTTGAAAGGAAAGGCTTCTGTTGTGTCATTTTTTACAACTATCTCAGACTTACAGTTTAGGAAACGGCATCAGTATCATTCCCTCAGCAGGAGTAAATTTATCTCACGTGCTTTGTAAATGTTGCTACATTTTTCAGCCAAACCACAAATGGTTTGCGCATAATCTGAAGGAAAACTTTCCATAATCCCTCATGTATAAAAGCCAGATCATCCTGCAACACGGAAGGCAGTTTACCATTTTCTGAAGCAGCAACTGTGATGTTGTACCATGGGGTCTCTTCTCTGTCCAGAACTTTGGAAGTCTTAATGGTTCCAGTATTGGCATCAATGTTGAAAAATCTGTCCTCTTCAGCGTTATAGCTGATGGAGTATCTGTAGAAAGAAAAAAAAAAAAAGTAAGTGTCTTCTTTTGCTTTGAGGTTATAATGCAGAAAATACAACTGAAATATAAACATTGAATCAAATATATTAAAACATTAAATATTATTTAGTTTCTATATTTGACAGTTAAGATTTACTCAATTAACCTACAACAATTTTATATAGACAGCAGCAACTATCTCTCCTTCATGCCTGAACTGTCACTGCTATATTGTTTATAATTATTCAAGCAATGATCTCTTTTAAAATGATAAAATTTCATGAAATAAGAGTAGACAGCAGCATCAGAGGCATTAAGAAAGAAGTGAAAAAATGATTTCTGGAGAGTTTGTAGTATGTTGCGAAAAACAGTGGAGTAAACATCTCTTTGTATGAGCAACATTTTAGTGATCCCAGATTTCGGAGGGGAATTTATGTTGGCGTCTCATCCCAGCTGAGATTTGAAGGCAAGTGTGAAATGTAAACTACCGACAATCCTTACCTGCTTGTCTTTGTTATTTTATTTGACTTAGTCTGTGATTAATTGAACAATAAGAAAAACAGGAAGTGAAATTATAAGCCACCAGAAAGCACTAGCCTAAAAGAACTTGGCAGGGGATTTTTACATTAGTTTTGGCCTGCAGCTTCCTTGGGCAACAGCCGGAGCTGAAAGTGCTAAAATCCACCTTCCCCAGGTCTTGGTTTCACAGACCCTCCACGGAAGTTACATGCCTGCCCAGCCATTTCAGCAAGAACAGCATGCCCATGTACTCAGCTCACTCCAGCAGGAGGAAGAGACCCTCCGGGCAGAGGCGATGCCTCTGAGCTCCCCAGCCAAGCAAGAGCGAAGGGGCAGGAATGCGTGTGCTCAGTTGGCCGAGCTGGCAGAGGAAGGACGGCCTTGCTCCGTGTGCACAGTTGCATTCGCTAGAATGCCAAAGGTTTCTTCTTCTTCTCTAAGGTGAGTTTCGTTATGTTATTTTACAAATGATTGTATCTGTAATGTATAGCAGTGATCACTTTGGGGAATGGTTGCATTTCCAGAGCATGCCTTGTTCATTTCGTACCCCTTTAGCTTCTTTCTTGGCCTTTTCCTCCCTCTGCTTTGCTTCCTTGTGGTATGACAGTACAGGTCATTCTTATTCTGCAAAATCTGGCACTATGAATATGAATAAATAATGGAGTCAATAATTATATGTTCCAGAAATCTTCCTAGATTATTTTCAAAGCTATTTAAGGGGATAATTTATGTTTTTGCTTCTAATACTTCTTCAATCTCAGCAAACTAAATTTCATCTAGACCTAAAGGCAAAAATGAATCCCTTACATGAAAGGAGAACGACGATAGGAGAAGGACATTTACAACAGAGGGAACTCGGGTGTCAAGGTCCTAGTTAAATAAAAAGGTTATTCTGAGCCATGGAGGGAGATCCTACCACAAAACGTTAAATAAAATGGCTGACAATGCTTTGCTCAAGGTCAAGGCCTTGGGTTCGATGGTGCTGGCGGGAGGGAGGTGCAAATAAAATTGATGTGTTTCTATGTGACTGTGCAGAGTGAGTCGGATGGGTGTCCAAGGCTAAAGTCCTGCAGCATGCACCAAATAGTTTTACTCTGTTGTAAAAGAAACTGGAAAACTTGTCAATGAAAAGAGTAACAGACTCACTCATCTTCTGGAAACATGGCAGTGGCTATTTTAATCTTGAACTGCAGAAAGTGACGAAGAATTAAAAAAAAAAAAAAGAAATCATATTGGACAAAGATGTAAAAATGACATGAATTACAAAACCCAGGGCCATATATCAATTATAAATATGTAAAGCTTTTAGAGTAGCATTTGTAAAGGTGACAGATTACAAATGTCTCCTGTGTGGGAGTGTGTGTGCGCCTGTGTATTATTTTTCATTATGCAATTCATAGGCCCAGGAACTTGGGATAAATAGAAGGAGAAACGCTACGGTGAAATCAATTACTTGAACATAGAACATCCCAGATGCAAACAACATCAGTATAAGAAAGGAAAAGGAAATGTTAAATATGGCAGTGGATTTCAAATGTGTTCTCTGAATAGATACCATAAGTTTGATGTAAATCAGCATAAATTTAAAGTAATGTAAATAGAATTATCTCACATAGAAAAAAATATTGTAAGAGAAAAGGAAAAAAAATTTAGCACTAAGACACACAAGACTGAGACTAGTGAAGTTCAGTGTAAATGTAGAAAAGATGGAAACAGAGTTAAGGGGATTCCCGTCACCGGGAGTCCACAACCAGGAAGTGACGCAGAAGTTGAGTAAGACAGAGTTCAAGGGATGCAGTGAATGCGATGAGCTCTCCTAGGAAGCTGGGTGATGCTCACAAGCATTGATTGGGGCTGGGGAGGTAAACATAGTGTGCTAACTTGCTAAGCTAAATCTCAAAAGTGTAAACGTAGTTATTACAGTAGATTCCAAGGCTACTGCTACTCCAAAATACTAAAATAACATACAGTCCTTGAATAATTAATATGTCATGATTAGGTAGACAATATAAGAAAATAAATATGGCTCAGAAAGAGAGCACATTGAATGGCACTACACACAAGTAAACTCCTGCCTCATGGCAATTTCAGGTGTCTTTGCCTGAACGGACATCAGTGAAACAGCGCACTACATCATCCAGGAAGCTGGCGTTTCCTCATTTATAGCAGTATAAACATGAGGAAACAAGAAACATTTTCTGAATTACATGGGATGCTTCATTTGAAAGAAGGGAGCATCTAAAATGGCAATATTCATGAGAAAGGAGAAGAATTTATTTCCAGAGCACAAAAATAGCAACTCGCCATTGAAATTAACAAAAACATTTTCATAGTAACATTAAAACACTACAAAAAGCTGGGTGAAAATACAGGGTAGGTAATTTCTGTGCTAGTGATATTGCAAAATTCATCACTCTTTATAGAACTGAGACTGTAGTTGTCACAGGATTATTTGTCACTCTAGACATAATTTGCCAGTGGGATAAGCAGAACATATTGAGAAGGTATAAAATCTTTCAACAGTCCATAAATACACAAACACAAATTTGGTAGAAAACATTCATACCGAAGTACAGAGACTAGAAAATGCAAACATTCAAAGAAATTTATGAGCTCATTGATAAAACTTATGTCTCCAAAGAGATAGATTGTAGAATTTATAACAGTGTGATTAAAATAAGCAATTGATCAGTGTATATTTTGTTCTGTTCTAGTAATAACTACATATTAATTGAAGAAAGTTAAATATGGAAACACATTTTTTAAGACTAAATGTACAGGTATGAAGACAAACAGAGATATTCATTCTAGATATTACAGAGTAGTATTCATTGTGCTGAAAACATTCTAATTTTTGCACTTGTGTTGATATCAAGAATAATTCTGATACCATCATTTTCTAGGGCCTGATGCTGAGAATGAACTTGAATTGGGTTGAGTGTGTGAATTTTTGTCAAACTGACAAGAAAAAAATTCAATCTGTTTATTTACTGGCTATTTTATCATTTAAAGTAAGCTGCCATCAATTGGCTTTGAGGAAACTGTTCATTTATGATTATTTTAAGAAAAAAATGTTCTCTACCTGAAAAATCAGATGATCTCAAACTGGAACATTTATTCAACCTCAAAGTCTGAAATAATTGTCATCAAAGATGAGAATAAATAGCTATCAGTAGGGTAAGAACAAACACCTATAAAATGGTGCGAATGTGCACCATTTGAAGAAAATTATTTCCCAATGTTCATTTAGAAAGCCTGGTGACTCATTTTGTTTATCAGCTAAATAAATAATCTGGAAGTGTATAAATATTTTTGTTGTGGTACTGACTGCCCTTCTAGAAATTTCAACCTGGGTTTAAACAAACAAACAAACAAACAAAACACAACATAAATGCTAACATTAGTGGATAAATACATTTGGCTTCATTTTTTATTTGGATTTTGAAAAATAAAATATATGCTTAACTTTTAGAAATGTAGCAACTATACTGCTGGACTGCATCCTCGAACTATACTATTTACCTCTCTCTGTGACTCAGCTTTCCTGAGAAATCAAAGTTATAAGCACCACACACTGAGGGATTTTTGAATTCAAAGAGTCATCTTCATGCAGCAGCAATTGAATTTTGACTGAAGTAGAACTAAATAGTTCTGCTTAACTGCACTTGGATTTCTGCCCAGCAAAAGAAATAAAAACTTAGCAAAAGGGCAAATAGAAATGTCAAGGAAAAGAAGCTACTCAAAACTTTTTTAGTATTAAATACAGAACAAGTCCATGACAGTAATTTCAAATTAAGAAGTGACAATAGTCCATAAAGTTGTTTATAAAGAAAAGGATTTTTAAAACTAAAAATATTTTAGTAGGTTATTTTTCAAATAATTTTTGAAATCCATTTGATTCAGAAATTCTTATACTTGTAAATATAAACTTTCTGAAGTAATACACCCAGAATTTAAATGTTATTTTGTAAAATCTGATGTTAAAATTTTTAGCTATGCCTGGAAAGCACAAAATCAAGCAAACTTTTGTTTAGAAAATGTGTTTCTTAAATTGAGATTCATGGGCTGGCCAGAGAGCTCAGCAGATTAAAGTGCTTGCTTAGGCAGGGGCATGGACCAGGGTTCGATCCCCAGTGTGTTGTGCTGGCTCCGCCCTCAGGGCACACTGAGACAGGGACTCAGAATGGGCATGGTGGTGCTGGCCTATAATTCCAGAACTTGGGAGGCTGAAAACAGGAGGATCAATACAAGTCCCATCTGTGTAGAGAGACCCTTTAGACCTTGTACTAAATACAAAAATAAATTAAAAAAATAAATAAATATATAAATAAATAAATTGAGATTTATGGTGGAAATGTGTAGTTGGAGTTTAAGGTTTTTAAAAAATTGAGGGGGGCTGGGGAGATAGCTCAGTAGAATAAGAGCTTGCCTGGCAAGCACGAGGGCCTGAGTTCAATACCCATTTCTGCCATAAAAAGAGAATAAAATAAAATAAAAAATAAAGAAATTGAGATCTCTACTATCAAAACAAATCAATGTAAGTTGAGGTAGAAAGACACTGAAGAAAGCAAGCCACATAGACTTCATGAATGGTGCTTTGATTTTTTTCATTCTGGCACTTTGTTCTGACATGATGGATCTAGACAAGACAAATAGACAAACAGAAAAAGCTCTCCATACAATGATCTGCTTCTGGAAAAAAATCTAGATCTGAACAGCATTTTTATTTCTCATACTGTATACCTGAAATAATTTCTATAGGAAATTTAGTAAAACTGAATTAATTTTTCTTCTACAAACATTAGTGTGCATACAAAGTGTTACTTGGTCTCATAGTTGCTGCATTAAACAAAAGTAATGGAGAATCTGTTTATATGTAATCCTAATGTGAAATTAATTAACTAGTTAGCTAATTTTTAAGTATTTTGCTAGATATTATTATGCCAATAACTCATCCTGTCTTATCATCCAGAACACTATAATTTAATGCATACAATATACATTTATAGATTTTCAGTATCTTTCTATACACAGATTACATATATCATTTTTGAAATTAGTTAAATTAATTTGAGGAATAGCTTTCAAATTTTCCTTCCTTTCCAGTGTGCTGTAGGCTTGTTTTCTCTCTCACTGACAAGTATCTAAATATTGAAAACAGAACAAATGAATTCATAATTAGCATACTATTTCAGAAAAGTCACAGTTTGGGAATATTTTCAAGTGTAATGAAATTACCAATAACTAATGACAGCCTTCTATATTTCAGATGGACTCTAAGGGAGGACAAGGACTGGCACAATTAGCATGTTCAGGGACACTTTAGGTACAGCTACAGACACATTGGCCAAAAGTATTCATGTGTGGAAAAACATTGAGATGGATTTAGGGCTGTTGCAGTACAAGGCTTGTGATATGCCATTGCGGCCTTGGGACCACTAGGTCTCCACCATGTTCTGTGTGCAACAATCACAAAAGTGATGTCACTACTAGACGCCACTGTGGAACTTGCCAGTGATCAATAAGACATTTGCTGTGCAGTATTAGTAATCCAGCAATTGGCTAGAAAAGCCAGTTAAGTTAGTGTCATCTTGAATTTGTCAGGTAGTCCTTGAAATCCCTCTAATTGTACAAAGTTCCTATGCGAACCCCAAATAATCTTGCAATCCCAGATAAATGGGCCCATTCACAAATTACTAAGTATAGGAAAACTTACTGGAGAGTTGCGATGCTAACACACAAATCTGGGCCTTAAGCTATATTCTTACAAGTGCTTTCTGTTCTGATGTACAATGTATACACAGTTTATATCACTAGCAATATGATTCCAGGCTAAGAGAGAAGACGAAAAGCAATGCCCTACATCAAAATAATATAAAGAGTCATTATTGAAATTAATATTCTTCAGACAAATAAGCAGACAAGCTGAGACTGTAATACGGAATAAAAGTGTTAATGATTATCTTTATTTAAGTGTGTTCTTCAACAAATTGCCTAATTCATCATTTTCACTCAATGTCCCTTTTATTACAGAGGCAAAGGCCAAAGAGAATCGTCATTCTACAACCTTCTAGAAAAGTTCTTTTTATTCCCCTAACTACATTTAGTGCTTCAAAAGCACTTATTCTTTTTATTATATCTTGCCCGTCTCACTACCAAAAATATATTTAGAACTTATATAATGAAAAACTTTTTCTGCAGTGATTTGAGAAGCATGATTTTATAGAAGTAACAGAAGATCTCTTTGCAGCATCTCACTTCTGCTACTTGGAGCTACCACATGTGAATGATAAAGCAAAATTCTTCAAAATTTTATACACTAGTTATTTTGTAATTTTTATTGAGTATGATCAATAGTTAGAGTAAATTTGAGTAATATGTTCCCCCTGTTTATCTATCTTTATGTAATTTATTGCACAAGGCAATACTTAAAACAATCTTTATTTTAGAAATAAAATAAAAGATCACTTGTCACATGATAAATCAAGTGCTTCATACAATGTGCAGTATATAATAAACATATTTTGAAAAATATCTAAATACTTATACAAAACCTTAATCCCATGAAACAAAAAATGAGCAAAAACATCATATGTAATTACTATTTATGATGCTAAAGAAGATTTCAGGAATTCTAAGAATCTTGCAGTCTACAAATATTATGAAAAACTTTAGAATTTTTCATTTACTTTTAACAGTCACATAAAATCCAATAATCATTTGGATGTTAATCACTTGTCAGGAAATCGAGGGAATTGTTTAATCAGGGTATCTTTACTGACTCCAGGGCTGAATGAATAGTGGAACACATCCCCCCAGTCCAAGGGAGAAGAAAACAAAGCAAATTTCTTTTTCTGCAACAAGAATGTTCTATGGTGTGGATGCCAGAGGTAGTGATGCCAAAGTAATCCTAAGATAAATTCCATC